>JAGSMR010000763.1:0-12988 GCA_029286605.1 Sericinus montela | reverse complement strand
ATAAAGGACATTCATTAAAAATAACTTTTTTATTACTTTCAAAGTCAATACACTTCACCCCACGTCACTTCCAGGTCTAACGTTCATACAAATTTTCTCAATAAATCTCTGTAACACACTTTTAGCTCCGCAGATGTTATGTCACATCGCTTTCATCCGTCATCTATTTTCATTAAAAAGAAGCTTGGTCAGTCAGGTACTACTACTTACTTTAAGACTGCTGCCAGAGACAGAAAAATAAAAATCAATCTCTCGCCATCTGCGCCAATCCAATACCGGGGGTACTAGCAGAGAGGTCTAGACAATTTAGTCTAGACAACGTGACGTAAAACCCATCGCCGTCTCTTGTCCAAGCCAACGATTTTTTAAAATAAACCCGTTGGTTGGCAAAAAAAAACCAATGCAATAAACAGCCTGTAAGGATTGAACTCGGGTCTCTTGACTCAAGGCTTCCGATCACCAACTTCTCCATTGTGAGAGTAATAATAAAGGACATTAAAAATAACTTTTTTTACTTTAAAGTCCCGGGCAACGGTGGCACTGAGCCGGGCCTTCCCCGCCTGCCATGCCTCCTCAATCGTTACCTGGGCACATGTAGAGGGTCGTACATTATACAGCCTCTTGAGCTCCTATTGGCTATGTGTGGCTTGATGTGGAAAAGGCAACCCGGTCTCCTTTCTTCGGGGGATTGCCTCACAAACGTAACGGGAAAGCCCAATGCCTTATACCTCGATGTTCGGGTGTATCATCTGCTGGTAGCTCATGCAGTCCCACCTTAGTGGGCACCAGCGGTCGGTGCATAGCAGTACCATGCGTGCGCTGCGTCCTCCTGCTGCGCTCCGTTAGGTACCTGCACCTTCCGGTATTCATCAGCCGAATGCGGGCGGAATCTACCCTTTCCCGAAGGGGCGCGTATTCGGCGCGTGCCCCAAAATGCTGTGCAGGGCACGGAAGCGTTTACCCACTCTGGTAGGTATTCATTGCGGTGGCGGTTATTTTTTGCCATCCTTTTCCTTGGCCACCACCTTCCCAGGTGATGGCACAGGTGGCTGCGCGGGCGTCAGGCAGCTGCTATCGTGAAGTACGTCGACGCGGACGAGACGTTCCCGCCAGCCCCTCGTTTGGGTAACGGTATGCAGCATAGCCCCTGATATCTTGTCGACCGGTGTTTCTCATCGGCGACATTGACTATGCCCCTGCCTGCTCCTCAACCTCCACCTGAGAGGGAGATGGGGCAGAGCGTTTTGGAGCTGTCTCATCTTTGGCTCAATTAGTATGGTTGAGGACCCCTCTGTACGCTGACCCCATCATGAGGCTCGTGAGGTAAAATCGCGAGTCGTCTCGACTTTTATGAGTCCGATTCTCGGTATTTATACTGGTTGTTTGGCCCGTGCTATTGTGTTACAATTCAGCGTCAGGTACAGCAACTGTATTTCCGGCCTCGCTTTCCAAAATTGGAAATTCCGGCGTACTCGCGAAAGAGTCCCATCCCTCCCGGGTAAAGTGCTGGTCCCCTTCTTCTTCAACTTGCGTTTCAGTGGCTGGGGAATAACTTAATGAGAGGATGAGGATGGCGATTGCGGCGGGTCTTCATGCCGAACAGGTGTTCGCCTTTTTCTTCTGCGGGAGTCGATTTCCGGCGGCGTGCGACGTCTTGCTGCTAGTCACCCTTTAGGACCTTCCGTAATCACCACCTATTCAGATTCGCGGTCAGTAGACGCGGGGTCGGGGCGATGCGCGTGTACGCGGTAGCGGTCGTGGCATCTCGGTCTTGTTGCCCGGGGGTAGAATCACCGATTTCGGAATTGAATAGGTCCCGTTTCACCAGCGTCCCTTTGAACGTCGTTGTCCGCCGCTTGTCGGGTGGTTCCCTAGGTCGGCGGGAGGGGTGGGTCCCCCATCCACATTCTTGTACACCAGTGTAGTGTGTACCTAATGTGTGTGTGTATGTGCTTATTCAGTAGGCGTGCGAACGATACGGTTCCTATGTCGCTGACCACCCCCCGCCCCTCAGCGCGGGCCACTTAGCCGGGTGAAACCTTTCGAGGCTCCAGCACAGCGCCCAGCGAGCGGTTTGTGTTTGTTAACTTTAAAGAGAGATGTCCCCGCGAAATGAGACTTAATACCCCGAAGCGCGTACAAGACACCGCAGGGCCGAACACCGGTGCCCTTTCTGGCAAAAAGGATAGTGTCCGACGCGCTTGGGAACGTTGTTGGCCAGTTAAGCAATTGTTACGACAGGGCGTGTCAATTGCAAACAGACGTTATCCTGGGGTGTGGCCGCCCAAAGTCTCAAAGTCTAGGAACTTCAGGGAGTAAACTCAACCTTCAGAACTTCGACTGAGTTCTTCGGATACGAAAAGCCGTGGTAATAGTACTAGTTAAAACTTTCCTTATTCACCGATTGCACCACCACGGCTAATGCCTCGGCATCAATGCCTCTGGTATTGCGAGTATCCGCGCGGTAGTAATCACTTACTATCATGAGCCGCCGGCTCGTTTGCCGGCTTTTTCTATAAAAAATCATTCCCAACAACTATCTTTGAGCTTTTACAAAATAGCTGTCATATACAATACAGCAGTCAGGAGGACATGACACAACCCTGTTTACGCCCGCTGTTTGACGTTAAAATGGGTGAAAGAATACCGCACACAGGCTTTGCAGTCACAATAGAGTTGATTGCACAGCCCTTAGAAGTGACCATCCACACCATAATACCCGCAATATTTTCTTCCCTTACATCCTTATCAATTGCCTTCTCAAGATCCACAAAAGCACAGAACCCAGGTTAGAACCTAGAAGTTTTTCCGTGATCATGGGGAGAAACACCATTATCTTCCAGGCCTAAATGTTATAAGATAGTTTCTAATTTTTACACTATAGTCGCATCAAACTTTATGGTCGAACTGTATTTTATCTAAGATTGTTTTCATATTTTTTATTAGAAGTTTCCAAACAATGGGTCGGTACGTGATCTAACTAAAATAATAGGTATAAATTTAGCACGTGTTTTCAGCATGATCATGGAAAGTTCAATTTTTAGAGTAGTCTTTATCCTGCAGGAACTTTTAACATGTGAATAATTATGATCTTATAATTACATTTGATTTGGTCGCTGTTTGATTTGAAAATTGTGTGTGGATTCGAAAATTATTTCTCGATTTACACATTTATACCTTGTTAGTAGTAAGCAACGGGTTTTAGGGGTAGAATTTCGTCTGTTGGCCCGTTGTAAATATAGAGAATGAATAGGACACGTTTCATAAAAACTTTTTGTATGTTTAATGTTTTGGGGTAATGGAATAGTAAAATATAATAGTTATATGGTAACTTACTGGAAAGAAACCAACACATCATAGAAAGTTTTGCCAGAAGATTTTTTCGCTTATATTTGTAAAAATTATATTTTACAAAAAAGAATAAATATTTTTAAATTAAAATAAAAATAAACTTTATAATATTATTTATATTAGCTTATACTGTTTATAATTTTGTACACTTTTTTAAACAAAGAAATAAAAAACTTAATTATATGCTGTAATCCCAAAGTAAGTTGCCAAAGTACTTGAGTTGTGGAATCAGTAAGAACGATGGATCGACGGATTCGGGACTCGAACCCCGCACCTAGAGATGGCGACACCTTGAAAACTGGTGTAACGCTACTCTTTCACGGAGGTCGTCAGAAGTTGTCGTCTAAAATTATAGTACTGCTTTTCTCTCTATAATATTAGTATTTATATAAAATGAAATAAAATCATATTCGAAAGATATATACAATACGTAGATAAAAATTTATGTCTACTATTTAAAAAAAGAAGCATTCTATCTGTTGATCTTAGCTTAACAAACTTGTCAAGTTTGTTGAAAATAAATACTAAAACGCAAAAGAACTTTTAAATGAAACATAAAGTTTATAATATAGGGTGGGCCAGTGAATTAGTTAACATTTGAAAAATCGTATAAAAAAAAACCATTAAACATATTTTAGAATTGTTTATTTAGAGAAAGCTAATTAGTTGTAATTTATTTTTAAAAATTATTTGCCTAAATGACCACTGTTTCAGTTTTTGCACTCATCTAAGAGTCCTGAAGTTTTCGAATACTTTTCTGCAAAGAGATCGCGAGATCGCCGCTGACATCTCTTCGATGATTTTCTTTGCTGACGCAGTGTATTCGGTTTATCAATGGAGACACGACTCAACAACCTTTACAAAAAGAAGTCTGCTCGGGATAGATTCAATTTCTGGGTACGCGGATGTCACCCGTCTGGATATCAGCTTTTCCGAAACATGTCTTTGACCACCGACAAGGACTCGTTCGATGTGACACGTGGCTCCATCTTGTTGAAACCATGTTACGATTATAGCCAGGAAATTCCAGTAGCATCGGTGCTAAGAACTCCCGTAACATTTTCACATACTCAGCAGAAGAATTAACGATAACTAAACTGCCTCGAGAATCTTCAAAAGTAAGGTCCGATGATTCCTTTTGGTGAAATTGCAGCCCATACAGTTACCTTAGAGTGAAGTAGCCTCTCATGTTTAGCTTTAGGATTTCACTGCTCAATACCGGCAATTCTGTTTGTTTATGTCCATTTAGGTGGAAATAGGCTTCGTCAGAAATAAGATATTGTGAAAATTACTGAAACAGGTTAACATTGTTTCAACTATGACTTACCGCAAATTTAAATCATTAGGGTTTAGTTCTTGCACTAGCTGGATCTTATATGGATGTATTTCAAATCTAATTTCAAAATACGAATGATGCTTAACGTTGTCTATATCTGGATCGTCGAACAGAAACTTGCTGCGTTCTTTTCGCTCCCGAAGTCCGTGGGCATAGTTTGTTTCATTTAGTGCTTTAGATCCCGTCTCTTCGAACTTCTTCACCCATTTCTTTATTAAAGGGGCACTTGGACACTGACTTAAGTCGTGTAAACCATATTCAAATAAGCGTCTCACAGTAATGAGCGAAAGTCGTTTAAATAAAACTGTTTCTGCTGTTTTAGCCTAAATGTTTTCTACTGTTTAAACTAAATTTCCAAGAAGCGAGCTAGTGCCCCGCCGTGCCCCACGCCGCGCCCGCCCGCGCAACAATAGTTTTATAATAATAATAATAATAATAATAATAATAAGCCCCTCACAAATCTAACTCCACGTCCGGCTTTACCATCTTATGCCACGTGAGGGGCGGTTCGTGCTTTAACATTATGCTAAATACTTACCAATGACAAACGGAGCACTAGTAAATTCCAAAATAGCGATGCGTCTCAGACCTAGAAATAGACTACTCCAGGCGGGTCCCAGAAATGGGAGTCCGCCCCGAGCCTTCAAGCTCAGGCAGCCCACATGTTCTGGAGGGCACCGTATCGCTACCACGCAGTATCCAGCACCTTTGCAGGAAACAAGAAACAAACAAAACATCATCACTTGATATATCCTCATGCCCATCGTCACTGGATCTTCAACACAAGTCTCTTTATACCCCCAGCTCTTCATCCTGTCTTCAAACGACTTTATCGTCTCGTGGTCAACCACTCTTTCACCAATGTCAGACAATGCTGTGCAGGAAGCTTACGCAAATTATCACTGCATCCATTACTGACAGTGCTAACTCTGCAAATATCTCAAACAAATTTGCTTGTAAACTGCGTAGACACTTACACACAAATACACAATAAAAACACGAACACACAAGCAAGAAGTGTTTTGCAAAATACTGCACAACCACTCTTGCTGGCAAGTAGACAACGGATGGAAGTGGACTAATAAAATAAATTATGAACTACTCCGTTGCTACTACATAGTTACAAAATGTGAAGAAAATCTGACAGCCTACAGGCCCCTGTTACACACAAAAATTTGATATTTTCCCAGGGGTAAGCCATTTAACAGAACAAAGATTAGCAGATCCAGATAAGAGTTATGCAGAAATAATGAATATCAGCATCAGAGCGAAAATATAAAGCAGTCCGTAGCACAAACAATCACGACCTAGACAACCCTGAATCATTAACTATAGTTAACGACATGTAACACCTGTATCAACATATAACATTCATTTCACAAGCATTGTCCAATACAAATACACGGGCAACTGAACCTAACAAATAACATGATTCGAGATCTGCCACAAACCATTCACAACACAACAACAACAACAATACTCACAACCCACAAATAGATGAAACGATGGAAGTAACTCGCCACATGCACTAGAACTTTACATCCCACTTTCACAATGTCGTCAAGTTCAGGTATACTTATGAATTATATCCAAACACATAACCTGAATTAGATAGCACAACAAAAGACCAATTAATTTAAAAACAATTAAAATACTTTCCTGCAAATGTGTAAATATAAAGAGTACATGATCCTACTCTTAGACCAGTCATTCTAACATACAGACAACAAGAAAAACTATTAAAACAGTAAATACTATCAACGAAATATTAAAAAAAACATCTTGAAGAAAAAGAAGTTCTCACTATTGAAGATATTCGCCTTAGTATATACTGCGCAGCTATTACCGTCGCGACATTACATACAAAACCTACATATAGAAAACCACAACAACGTTAAAAAATTGTAAATTCAATGGGGAGGACCAAAGGTTCCACGGTGGCAACTTCGATTAGAAAATAAAGTAACTTTGCTCCGGAAAAAATGGGCTGGTTTTACCATATTTGAACCCATGGAAATATTGCATACAAAAACAACGGAAAATAAACCCTAAGAACAAAAACAAAGACGAAATTCTTGACGAACTAGATAAATACAAACCAAAAACTGCCGAAAGCATATTCAAAACGACTACGTAGATATAAATTAAAGTAGCCAGAGAAAAACAGACAATAAATTGTTCAATACAAATCCAAAACTATTCTACCGAAACCTAAACAAGGAGCAAATAAACGTTACGGAACAACCTAATATATACAGTAGGGTTTCTGGGAAAATTTATAGCCTAAACCAGTCAGAACACATAACTCCCATCCTGGTAACCATAGAGGAAGAGGGAGGGTGAAACAGTCCCCATGCCAGAAATAGTAATAAGTAAAGAAGATGTAGAAAGAGCAGTAAAAACACCTAAACTGGAAAGCCCCAGGACCAGACAAAGTCCAAAACTACTGACTTAAATACCTACAGCAGCAACTCACGATCACCTCACCAAATGCATTAAATACACTAATTAAAGATCCACAAAACATACACTGCCTTTCTCACTCAAAATTATCTACCTACTAAAACCCAAAGGGAACCCAAACACAACCAAGCAGCCAAAATACCGATAATTACATACCTTCCCACAACATATAAACTATTTACATCTATGCATCCGCTCAAAACGGTTTACATATATCACAGAAACAACAATATCATAGCAGAGGAACAAAGGTTGCTGTAGAGCTCGAAAGGATGTAAGAACAACTTGTGATAGATTCTGAAATTCATAACAGGTTGAAACCACAAAACTTGTTTTCCTCGTACAGTGATTATCAAAAGATGACCGTGATCACACTTGGCTCATACACATTACTAAAGATATACAAAATTGACCAAAATCTTGCATGGATTCCTTAAAATGGTGTAAATAGGCTGGACTACCAAACTCAATATCGGACTAATGACGTTACACTACGCCTCCCAATAAAAATACTCACGGGGTATCTTTCAAGGCGACTCACTCAGCCCGTTATGGTTTGTCACGGCTATGAACCCGCTTTCTAGAATACTCAACAACTCAGGCTACGGATACCTAATAGACAAAGAAACGAATACTAAACTGACCCACCTTCTTTATATGGATATTAAGATTTTATGCAGCTAGTAGACAAAATTTAGATCTAATTTTACTCAGACTAACGGAAGAATTTAATTGAAGATATTAAAATGACTTTTTGGAACAGATAAATGTAAAATTAACAGTATTATTAAGGACAACACAAAGAAACAGACCCTTATATCTATCTTGTCAAAATGATATTATTATAAGAAGTATAGGTTTAAAAACCTATAAATATCTTGGGTATCATCGAAATACAACAATACCTCCTGAAATAAAAACGCCCTCAAGTAGATACAAACAAGATTAAATCAAATACTTGAAACTCAATTATCGGCAGAAACCAAAACCCTATAACCAATCAATACATACGCCATCCCAATATTAACACTACTCTTTTGGTATCATAAAATGGTCTATACAGAACTGAGGCGTTAAATGCCTAACAAGAAAATCATGTAACACACATAACATTCATCCTTATACATTCTGCTGTCGAGAGATTTACATTAAAAAGAAAACATGGTGGTCAGGGCTTCATGAATGCAGAAGTGTTCACTACGCGCAAGTACACAATCTATAATTATTTCCTTAATAAGCTAGAAAATAATATAGCAAGATTCATAGTAGAGGCAATAGTAAATATTTTCACATCTACATCACCTTTACAGCTAAACAATGAAGAGTTTGATCCCAAACAAAAAATAACCAATGACAAGACATAAGATGAAATTGGGAAAAAAGGCCATACGGTAAATATCCATATCAATTACAACAAGAGCATATTGATTGCAAAGCATCAAATGCCACAAAACTACTAAAGGTAACATATTCGGTGAAACAGAAGGATTTCTTATCGCAATCCAAGATCAAATAATAAAACACTATAATTACACCGGTATATATTAAAAGAACCCATTGAAACAGATAAATGCTAGATTATGTCACCGTACCACGAAACAATTGACCATATCACAGGAGGTTGGTAGCGCATTAGCCAATAAAGGAAGCCATACACACCGCCATGACAGCATGTAAACATATACATCAGCAACTTGCTCTTAAACGCAAACTTTTAGACACGTATACGCCCTAATACAAATACAAACCTACAAATGTCCTGGAAATACAAATTCAAGTTGCTTACTGGAACAGAGACATAATTACGGATCAGACAATTCAATAGACAGATATTACTTTAACTTTAAAATCTACTAAAACTACATACCTAATAGACATATCTGTACCCAACACTAACAACCTTAAACAAAGCACACAGAAGATCAAAATACATACCTCTTGCTGATGAAATAAAACAAATGTGGCATCAGGATGACGTAAAAGTAGTCCCGATTATAATTTCATCCACTGGTGTCGTCCCAAAATACTCCGTAATGCCCTTAAAATATTGGAGCTTGAAGAGACCATACATACCACTTCAAAGTCCATAGTAATTGATACTTGTTCGATAGTTCGCCGTTTCTTAAACCATCGTCCCTGACTTTTGCTCTGCCCACCAGAAAGTGATTTACAAAACACGACATAAAAAAAAACACTTAACAGATTCACGTCAAGGAATAGAAGACTTTGCTAAGCCGTCTCTCTGTTTCTCTTAAAATTACCAGCTCTATAGCTGAGTTAAGCTAAACTTACATATAATAATAATAATAATAATAATAATAATAAGCCCCTCAAATGGAAATCCAACCTTACGTCCGGGTCGACCACTGACCCACGTGGGGCGGACACATATTATTATGGAAACTTATACGGCTAACAAGGCAAAAGGGTAACCCATTAAAATGGAGACGAGGTCTAGCGTAAACGTATAGAGCCGCTTCCCGGGGAGGTGATCGCCAGGGGCACCTGGAGCTGACGCTGGGTGTCACAGCATGCAGAACCGTCAGCGGTGCAGGTTATTGGCAGACTCCCACCGGGTATCCCGAAAAAAAATGTTACAGCCAAACAAAAACCACCTGATAGAGGTACAATATCCCCATCCAGCTTAACAGAACCATACAGTCCTAATAGTACGTTGTCGCCATGCACCAACATTTAAAACTACTAGCGATGACTCAAGGGAGCCGTAGACGCCCACTTTGATGTTGCGCAGGAGGTCTCTAAGGCCTTTTGCCTGCGTCACAAAGGCTGGAAAACCAAAGTGCGCATGAAATGGTCAGCTGAAATAAATTTATTTATTATGCGCACTTATTACCACATAACAAAATTAGAAACAGACATGACAACATACAGAACACTGTTACATCAAAAATTCACCCAAAAATACCCAGGCGTAAATGTGACTGAACAAAGAATATCCGATCGGAGGAGGTTATTGTTCAAAATAAGTTATTAAGCGAAGAAACATTGAATCTACAATGAAAGAAGAAGTTCGGTATTACTAAATCAGAAGAAAAATACAAATCAGGAAATAAGACACAATACGACACCACCACCAAGTATACTCGGCACTGAAAATTTAACGTGCATTCAATCCAAATTAACCTCCTTACACAAACACACAAACACAATCACTGTCACATACACAACAATATATGGAATCTCAAGTATATTTCATCATTATATACTAACCATGAATACACCGCTGAAGTTTCTACGCAAACAGACACAGTTACATTGCTTATTGAAAATGATATAATCTCTCAATTCTCCAAATAATAGCGAACACGATAACAAAAGGTTAAATAATAAATTTAAAACAGTGTTATTGGAATTCTCAGGGATGGATCCAACAGCCCGACCAAAACTACCTAAATTAAGATATATTAAAGAGATCTCCAACAACTAGTGAACATTTTCAACAACAGTATACTACCTCCAGCACATATCTGACGAAGTACGCTTAACAGACATCCACACACTCATATACTGTTACGGCAATGATCATTTCGCAAGAATATAAAATCAAAAACTGATGAAACATTACGGCATAAAAACTATGTTAGACCGTCATGGCAAATTAGACTGGAAAAAGATATACAAAAGCTACGTTCCGATATAGGTAAACTCACCCAATTTGTTATTCACAATAATAATAGATCAAAAAGTAGTGAAAAGAGTAACACTAATTTTTAAAAATAATAAAATACATTCTACACATGAAGGCGAAAATAGAAAACCGGAAGGAATTCTTAGATACATTAAAACAAAATTATCACTCCAAAGCTAATAGACTTAAGAGGTGTAAAAGCAATTACAAAAGGAAAGAAGACAATAATCAGCAAATAATGAAAAATTATTCTACAGAAAGTTAAGTAAACAAAGAGAAATAAAAACGTGGAAACTAATGAAATACCAGCTTGTTGAAGAGATTGAGAGATTCTGGTCGAACATTTGGGAGCATGAAATACAACACAACACTGAAGCAGAATGGATAAGTGAAGAAAGCAAACGTTGGGTCGATCCTGAAATGGAGTTCGAAAATATTACAGAGGAGATGTTAGAACATTACTGCTAAATTACACAACTGGAAAACACCAGGCAGTGACAAAATTTATAGGTATTGGTATAAAAAATTAGTAGTATTACACAAACAACATTTAGCAAAAGGAATTTAACAGAAATCATATTACAAAAACAAAAACATGCACCTGAATTTATTGTTAAAGGGATAACCTACATATTATTTACCAAAGAAGAATACACTACAAAACCTTCACAATATAGACCTATTACATGTTACCAACGATATACAAAATACTTACGTCGAATTATTACACATAAAATCAGAACGCACACGGAAAAACACAATATAATAGCAGAAGAACAAAAGGATGCAGACGAGGCCACATGGGCTGCAAGAACAACTTATAATTGATTCTGTGATACACAAACACACAGGAACGAAGAAACGCAATTTACAGTGTACGTTTATAGATTATCAAAAAGCGTTTGATAGTATTCCACACACTCTTGGTTAATCAAAACACTTAAATTTATAAAATAAATAACTCTATTATACAATTCCTTAAAAATTATGCCCTTATGAAAACTACACTATACATTAATCACCAGCACACAACATTTAGAACACGAAAATAAATATTAAAAAGGTATTTATCAATTGATTCTCTAGACCCATGGTTCTGCCTCGCTTTAAACCCACTATCAAATTTACTTAACAGCCAAAATGCTGGGTATTGCCTTAAAATGATACTACCCAGACAGTAATATCCCACATTTGGTTATATGGACGACATTAAATTATACGCCAAAACTGAGAAAGAAATGGACAGTTAATAAAAATAACGACTACATTTGTAACGACATTAACATGCAATTCGGGTTAGACAAATGTAAAATACTTCACATTATTTAAAGGCACTATACGAACCGACTACGCATTGGATGATACGCAGAATAAAATTATAACAACCATTGGAACCGGGTAGTGTGTATAAGTATTTGGGATACTACCAACTAAAGGGCATAGATCACAGCAAAATTAAGCAAAACCTTATAACAGAATACAAAAAAGGTAACACATCTTTTATGAAACAGGACTTTCAAAAACACAACAGTCAAAAACAACCCCGTGGTTAGATAATTATTGGTGTTGATACCAGTAAGTATTTCTTTAAAAGGAGTGAAAACATGGCTAATGTAGTCGATTTATGTTTTTGAAAACCATATTGCTCTTTTATTATTATTTTAAACTTATTACAATATTTGTTTAACCTTTTATTCATACATTTCTCATAGATTTTGAAAATACCGATATTATTCTGGATTACTGGGCGGTAATTCCTTTATTGATATCAGTTTGTTTCCTGCTTTTTAATAATGGCAACAATAGACAATTTTAAGTCAGTCGGAAAAGATCCATTTTGAAATGACAAATTTATTAAATAAGTTTAAAACATTGATTAATTCATTAATACAGATCTTTAATACTTTTGTATTTATTTCGTCATATCCTTCAGAAGAGGTGTACTCAATGACATTGTTTCTTGAGCTACCTCGCTTTCCGTCATCGGTTTAATAAACATAAATTGATGGTCCATTTAATTTATTGCCAGGTTTATATTATTTTGTGTACTGAGCCGTATGTTAGAATTTTTTGCGCAGTAAGTTACATTTGAATGTTAACAGATTCTTAGCCCACCCTGTATTAAAAATAATAATACATAATTATATTATTACTTTTCTCTTTATTACATTATAATTATATATTTTATA
>JAGSMR010000762.1:0-11992 GCA_029286605.1 Sericinus montela | reverse complement strand
TTTATCATAATACATTATAATTATATATTTTATATATTTATCATAATTTAATAAATAAGTATTGAAAAATCGCTCATGGTGCCCAAACCATCGATGGACGCCCTTATTAATTTTAGTGATATGATTACCATTTAAATCTTGCCACATTGCGAATCTCTTCGTTTCGTTTTCGGACAAACTCGTTTCAAGGTAAAGCCGCACATATAATGAAGAGATCGCATCTCCACAGCAATCAACTTGCTTTTATGCTTCATCTGGCAGTCTCAGATTTTGCTACCATATCACAAAGTCGTTACCGGCACTGTGTTATGTATCACGGTACAGTACAGTTTCCACTACACCTGGCCTTTGACGAGCGCAGTCAGTGCACCGTTGTCCTCGTTCTCGCCATCTACACACCTGTTCTCATTTATATCACATATTCCATCCCGGCGAAATGCTCTTCCCAAGTATACAATTTCGTTCACCTGTTCTATAAATTCCTTCCTTCCTTCCTTCACCATTAGAAGCAGAACAAAGGTTTTAGAGCAAAGCTTCGAGTAACTAAGGTATTTGAAAGGAATGAAGAGTCCTTTCAAATACCTTAGTTTATTAATTCTTAAGAATGATTTAGACTTGACCTTTGCTACCGAGGCAAGAGAAGCATGATTACGTCTCTGTCCCGGCGAGGATATTCCACTGAACCCAACTCACAAAACGGTGGGATATCCCGTTGGTTCAGAATGTGCAGAAATGCTTACTGAACAATTTTCACTGTGACAGAGAACGCGCCTGCTTAGGTATTTCGACAAAGGAATCCAGTTACTGGTTAAATGCTTTACCATCAAGTAATCTTGGTACATTACTGGATAACGAAAGTTTACGAATAGCTGTAGGAATGCGATCGGGAGCATCGATTTGTCAACGACATCGATGTCCTTGTGGCAGCGACGTCGATGAGTTAGGCCTCCACGGACTTTTATGCCAAAAAGTGCCGGCAGACTATCTTGTCACAGATCCATGAATGAAATCATCCGAAGGGTTTTGTTTCCATAAATATTCCATCGGTTTTAGAGCCTTGTGCAATATTTAGGAGGATGGTAAGAGACCTGACGGCTTGACTTTAGTCCCATGGGAGAGAGGCAAAGTTTTGTGTGGGACGCATCTTGCGTCGATACATTAGCAGCTTCTCATATAAAGGGTACTTTGATAAGGGCTGGGGCGGCATCAGAGGCAGCTGAATCGGGTAAATGGCGGAAATATGAGTCTTTGAAAGGAGACTATATATTTGTTCCATTTGCTGCAGAGTAAATGGTCTGGTGGATCCCCGCGCGATACAGTTTCTAAAGGAATTGTATCCGCGACTTATCGTTGCCGCTGGTGACAAGAGGGCTGATTCTTTTCTCGCTCAACGGTTAAGTCTAGCCATTCAACGTGGAAATGCAGCCAGCGTTCTTGGTACCATGCCACCATGAGTAGGGTTCTACGATTATACTAGTTTTAAGTTATTAAGTATTGTAAATATTAACATAATTATTTCTGTAAAAAAGTATCTGTAGTAAAGTACTCAATATTAATTAAAAATTTTATCTATTCAATGTAATAGTTTTCAATGGTTGTTCATTACTATTCGTCTCGTATAGACAATATTAATTTCTTAGCTCAACTTCAAAACAAAACATTTTGAAATACTCTGATGTAAATTATGTTAAAATATTTAAGCGTACTTTGATTATTTTAATTTTAATTAAGAAGTATTGTAAATATAATTTTATTTATGTAAATAGAGTATTTAAATTAAAATATTTTTATGTACCTATTTTTTAATAACTCTAATAATAAATGCAACATCACACACATTGTTCTGATCTCAAATTAATTTGTTTAAACGATTGTATTATGAAAATCGAAAGCAACAAATATACAGCAAATATCCAAAACCGAGACAATGTATAAATGTAGTTTTCTATATTGAACAGTCCGGGAATCGTACCCGGGACCTCATAAGCAATATGAATATCTTCACGTAATTAACAATACTGGGTAAGACAATTCTTTCGACAAAAATTTCATTTAAGAGACTTCCTCCTGGGGATTTTACAGAAGTCTCCTGATTCGAATTCTGATCACCCAACCACATAACATGTGTAATGGCCGTTGCAGAACCGGCGCACCAGTATAAAAAATATTTACTTAAATTTAAAGATACATAACGGCCTGCCTTAGTCCACTGTTGGACTTAGCCCACTCTAATTGCAGAATTTACCATAATCGACATTCTTGGCAAGCGGATTGTCGTAGTAACAGACATCTTTGCCTTAGACGATTGGGAAAAATGCTTAAAGTAAAACACTATTAAAGCATAATAAATTGTACAATAAATATTTATAATAAGAGTCACGGTAACCTAGTAGTTGGTGATCGAAAATCGATACCTATGAGATTCTTCAAAAACTCATGTAAGATATATATGCTTGGACATAAAGACGGCGACGGTCTCACTACCACTTATGTTGTACCAAAAATGTCTTCGATAGAATGTGGGTCGAAAAGAATTACTTGTCTAGACCTCTATCTACCCCTGTATAGAGAATGTCGAAGATATTTATTTATTTATTATATTTATAATAGTATCCCTAATGAATTTCCTGAAGTAACACCTGAGTCCATACTATTAACAAATTCATTAACGAATAGAAAAAGCTGTTATCTCTTCGCATTATGTAAATGAAAAAACAATAATAGTTCACAATCAATGGAAAACAATAGATAGTCAATAGAATCAGGCGCTAATGTGTCGTATTGTTACACATTTGTTTAATCGAAAATGGTACCAGCTTATATATTCGCCAATAAACTCGTGTATTCATTGTGATACAAAAGTTACATAAAACAAGTCGTGTAAAGTAAATCGTGTAAAAAAATTGTCTTGATATTATTAACATAGCGTAGTGTATTTCTAATAATAATTTAATTTGTTTCGTGTCTTTTTAAGTTCTTAATTTTTTAATATAATTATCTCAGTTGTGATATTTAAATATCATTATTGTGTTACCTAAATTAATAAGAAATATCTTCACGTGTAGTCCCTAACGTGGTAGCGAGAGAACGACAGATATAAACAATAACTATTACATGATTTAAAATTTATTAATTTCAAATTACTCAGTGTTTTTTTTTTTAAATTACGAAAAGAAAATGTTGCTTACTTACAAACACATTTATTCTTTGAATTTGACCACAATATCCAAATTATTTTATGATACCAATATTCAAATTATTTGTAACCACTGCCTTTATTTCCAAGTCAACGTTGTCAATCGTACATAAGTTCTGAAATAACCCATTTCTACTAGCCTCCTCCCAGGGTATCGAACTTGAGTCTCTTGAGCTAAATTCCGATCACCCTCCACATGGCTATCTTGACTACCTGTATCTAATTTTTCGACAAAGCCACTTTCTCGCCAGATGTATATTAAATTTGTCTGATACTTAGCCAATCTCTCGCACCATACGAATATATATAAATATATATAAAAATATATCCACCTGTATATAATTATTTTTATTGTATATAATAATAATATGAAATGAAATGAAATGAAAGAAACATTTATTCAGCACAAGTAAAAATAATAACAAGCATAACCAATTAAAAAATGAAAACATAATTGTGCCAAAGGTTGGCTCAGCATATGCTAAGCAAGGAAAATCCCGCTCAGCGCTGATTTTCAGCCAAATAACCTCGTCATTGGCGTAACGAACGCCGCATATTTCTTATTTAGTTAAAGTGCTAGCTAACTGAAGGGACACACATACGTAAGTTACATACCATATAACTCATATTATAAATTAACGGGCAATAATTAAAAGTATAAATACACACATCATATACACATATAATACAATAATAAAACTAAAGGGCTAAATAATATAACTAAACATGTAATAAAATAGTAACCAATATATAAATATCAGTGTTAAGTTGCAATAATATAAAAAAAATAATAATTATAGTTATAGCAGGTTTTAGGGAATAGTAACACGAATACTAAAGAAAGATCATAGCAAAAATGCTACGTTATATTATGGAAATATTGTGTTGGAGCTCTTCATGTTGCCTTTGCGTCTCGATGAGGAATTTTTTTAGTTTTAATTTAAATGTGTTAATATTCTTGACATTTCTAATTGGCGGTGGAATGTTATTCCAACATTTTGAGGCAGCGTATCTGAAACTGCCTCGAAACGCCGCGGTTCTGTGGAGTTGAATAGAAAGTTGCTGTGCACACTGCCTACTTTTGCAACCTCTGTTTTGGGATACTAACATTAGCTTTCTATATAGATACCCTGGCTTTTGACTATTTAGTACGCCAAATAGAAGGCACGCTAAGTGGAGCTTCTGCCTAGATTTCATTTTTAAAATGTAGTGTTTATTTAAAAATGGTGCTACGTGGCTACGCGGAGGAATAACATAACAAAATCTAGCACGTGCGTTTTGAACTCGTTGTATAAGACGCTGTGTACGAGCCAGCAATCTAGGGCCGTAAACAGAATCGGCATAACTAAGCTTGGAGAGCACGAGTGATTCTACCAATTTTTCACGTAAAGTAATACAAAGATAAGGCCTGATTCTATATAAAATTGTTAGTCTATAAAAACAAGATTTCACACAGTCAACTACATGCTTCTCGAATCTCAATTCTGCATCAATGTTCAGACCCAGATCCCGAGCCTCGTACACGCGTTCAATGGGAGTGCCTAATAGCAATGGCTGTGTGGGCGATACTGTTGGTATTGTAGCTACTTTTTTCCTGGGCCCCAACAACAAATATTTAGTTTTTGTTGGGTTAAGAAGAAGGTTATTGTTCTTAGCCCACATTGCAACTCTTTGTAAATCTGCATTAAGATCATATATGGCCACATCTATGTCTTCTGCCTTAAAAGATAAGTAAACTTGTATATCGTCGGCATAGATGTGGTACTTACAGGTCAAAATGCATTTTGTGGGCCATCTGCAGAATACAACGCAAACAAAATTGGTCCCAAAATCGATCGTTGAGGAACCTTCATTAATCGGGGATAATTCAGAGCATAGGGAAGAACCATCAGACATTTTATATCAACCAGTTGTGATCTGTTATTTAGATAACTATGGAACCATTTCACTGTTTTGCATCAAAGCCGTAGTAACTTAACTTTGATAGGAGAAGGGAAATGTTAATTCCATCGAAGCTTCGGAAAAGTCCAACAGTACCAGCAATGTGCATAATCCTTCATCCTGAGCATGCAGTATATTATCTGTGACATCTAGTAACGCCGATACAGTGCTACGACCCCTCCTGAACCCAGATTGAGCATCTGGCAAAATACTCTGCTTTTCTATATAATCTGTCATTTGTTGGCAGACTATTTTTCGAGTACTTGAAAGACACGGCAGAATACTTATTGGCCTGAGGTCCTTAACATCAAGAGGATTATTGTTTTTAGGAAGCGGCCTTACTATGGCTATTTTCCATAAGTCAGGAAACACAGAGGTAGTAATTGAGGTATTTACTAATGCCGAAACGGTATCTAAAGTATCCGGACAGGTTAATAGGAGCATATTTAACGTTATTTCATCATAACCTTGAGCATTTGAGTGCAGATTTGTCATAACTTTATAAACAGCATCCTTTGTGACTAGGTTTAGGCTGAAGCTACTATTTAAAAATCTATGGAACTCGAAGTAGGATAAGCGTGACATATCAACTTTTGAGCTTCCGGGAACATTTAAAAAGTGTAAGTTAATTTTTTCAGCGTCCGTGAAATGCAGAGGCAACTCTTTGTTTTTATTAAGAGGTAAAACAGTTGATTTAAGGTTTTTCCAAAGTAATTTCGGTCGGTGTATTTGTTTGTTAATGTTACTTTTAAAAATAAGCTGATTGTTCAAAATAGATTGTTTTTTTAACCAATGAATTTAGAGTTTTAAAAAATTCCTAGGTTGCCTAGTTTTACGGAAATCTGAAAGGGCTTTATTTTTAAGCGATATCATAAATTTTACGTTACATGTCATCCAAGGATACGATTGTTTCTTCAGCTTACACTTTTTATATGGAGCATGAGTATTGAAAATATTCAATATATATTTATTAAAAATAATCAACATTTCATTTACATCAGATAACTGCTCGATCAAGTCCCAACGAATTAAACTTAAATCAGATTTAAAAGATTCATAACAAATACTATTTATTGGTCGGTAAACAATGTACTGGGGGGTAGGTACATCTTTTTTTATGTTTAACTCGCAAAACACCATAGCGTGCCCACATAGTGACCCTACAGCATCCACGGTAACACGACGCGCGCACAGATCCGTGCAAATAATATCTATTAATGAAGAGCTAAATTCAGTGTAGTGTGTTGGTAAATTTACTAATTGTTTAAGACCTAGACAGTGTATAAACGTTTGCATTTTTTTTGTATTTTGTTGTTGATGATCCAGCAAGTTTATATTGAAATCACCTAATATAATAAGGTGATCATATGGTGGCATACTGGTAACAGTGTCTGTTAGTGCGTCGAAAAAAATATTCGGATCAAGCCATGGGGGCCTGTGGCGTTGTGCCTATACACTTTTCCGCTCATGATGGTTGTTAACCACATTTGCTCCACGGACTTATATCTTGGATCAACGGGATGTGTATAGGTACGTACATTTATTCCTTGCTTGATATAATCCTACACCACCACCCCGACCTGCTCTGACTTCCTTTGGGCGTGCAGTGTGCCGCAACCTATATAGAGGAATTATCGGTGCCCGTCCTTCTTCTCCAGATCTTAGCCATGACATCAACAGAATACTTAGCCATAAATGCGATAATCTCATCGTGTTTAGTTCCCAAAGAACCTGCGTTATATAAGCCAACTGTAAACTTAAATAATAATCTTTATTTTTTTCTCCCAATACAAACATGGTACAAAAATATAGGTATAACATACATCATAAACATCCATTGTGTAGTGGGAGAACAGGAATCCAAACTAAGAAAAACCTCGTGCTATGGATGACCTAGTCTCCTAGACCTCTCGAATATTTAACAAGTTTAGGACGGTAATGATACAAATCATACGATGGGCACTCTATGCATATAGAAATACATAATACCAATATATTTATCATAAATTAATATAACAGTTTATATGAATTCAATTAAAAAGATGTTTCGGTTATCTGAATTGAATCACCACGCTTGGCAAGCGGATTGGCGATCACAGTACCAGATACTACATCAGACGCTGCTTATCACTACTATGTTGAATATTGGTATCGATTTTTCGAGATGATTTTCCTGTCATCAATGTATATTAAACTCATTAGATTCGAATTTGATCCTCAGGAAAAAGGCATTTTACGGTACATTTTAGGAACTTACGTATGATCTATAATTTATTTATTTATTTATTTATTCTTTATTGAACATTACCATAATGTAAGATCAAAGGCGGACATAATGCTAAGAGCATTCTCTACCTGTCAACCTTAGGGGTGAGAAAACGATAAAGGCGGTTACGTACAATAAAAAATATATTGTGTAAAAATATAACGCTATGTTAATATCTATATATAAAATCGCAATACCTACATTCACATAAATACATATATACATACACAAACATCCAAAAATAAATGTATTAATATGTATGAAGACAGGCCTATTAGCCTGATTCACCCTCTTAGAGAATAAATATCCATGTTTGCTTCTTTAGTAGATTCTTACAACAACAAAAGTCACGATAACCGAGTGGTTGAGAGGTCGGAATTTCGAGTCGAGACACCCGAGTTCGATCCCCAGGTGGCAGGCTCGTAACAATGGTTTTTTTTTTCAAAACTTATGTTGAATTATATCGTTAGCTAGGACATACAGACGATGATGGCTGGGAATCAACTGTGTCCATGTCCCTGTGCACATCACGGTGGATGGTGGGTCGAACGGCCTTAATTTTCGAGACTAGTTCTCTGTCTACCCCTGTATTGGGAATTGCGTGAATATATTTATTTAATTAATTTTATCGTAAAAGGCAACTTAATTATCTTCACGCACAGTCTCTGACACTGGTCGCTAAGTGTCACGATTATTACCTCTTTCGCTTCTTTCAAATACATAATTTTCAATATAGACGTACGCCGCATCCTGAGCAAGTTGCCCTGGACCTCCCCTTTCGAGCAATTTCGTCGGTTCGGGAAAGTAAGTCTCGGCCTACCTCAACACATTGTAATATTAACTTTCGCGCTGTATATTTTTCTACAACATTCAGTCTGCACTTCTTCGCTCATGGTGCCCAAACCATCGATGGACGCCCTTATTAATTTTAGTGATATGATTACCATTTAAATTCCTACACATTGCGAATCTCTTCGTTTCGTTTTCAGACAAACTCGTTTCCAAGGTAAAGCCGCACATATAATGAAGAGATCGCATCTCCACAGCAATCAACTTGCTTTTATGCTTCATCTGGCAGTCTCAGATTTTGCTACCATATCACAAAGTCGTTACCGGCACTGTGTTATGTATCACGGTACAGTACAGTTTCCACTACACCTGGCCTTTGACGAGCGCAGTCAGTGCACCGTTGTCCTCGTTCTCGCCATCTACACACCTGTTCTCATTTATATCACATATTCCATCCCGGCGAAATGCTCTTCCCAAGTATACAATTTCGTTCACCTGTTCTATAAATTCCTTCCTTCCTTCACCATTAGAAGTAGAATAAAGGTTTTTGCTCAGATGTTTTATAACTAAGGTATTTGAAAGGAATGAAGAGTCCTTTCAAATACCTTAGTTTATTAGCATTCAAACGAAAACCTTTGTTTTGCTTCTAATGGTGCAATAAGTACGGCATCATCAGCATATAGCAACAGTTTTCTATGATTTCATCCAATTTAACACCCAAACTATCTTTCAGCTTTTGTAATCAGTTGAAATGAGTTAACATGAATAGCCAATATCTGGCTATTCATATTGTATCGTACGTCCGTTAAGACGCTAAACATGAGTGACAGGTCATGCCTGCACACAAGCTTTGCTGTTACAATAGTGACTGCACAGCCCTTAACAGTGGGTCATCCACACCTTTACTCCGGCAACAGTTCCCAATTTTTCTTCCTTACTACTTTATCAAATGCCTACTCAAGATCCCCAAAAGCACATAAAATCTTTTGATTAGCAGCCAGAAGTTAAGCAGATTTTTAATATGTCATTATCTTAACTGTGATAATTAAATATTATTATTCTGTTATAAGTTGTAAATAAATTGCTTAATAGCACGGAACAGCGTCGTTAATAATGTTAATTGTACTATCTGTGGTTTTGTATCTTTGTGTACAGTACAAGCTCACCTGGAGGATCAGAATGTGAAATTGAATGGAACGGATCTAGTTTTAGCGTTTGTGGTAAGTTTTGTGAATAATTTTTTTTACAAATTGGGTGCAGAATAATAATAAACCAATTTATAGATAGGATAGTAGGGATAGTAGCTAAAGCTCTTGTATTATGGTATGCGAAGCAACAAAATTATCACGAATACCCAGACCCGAGACAATGTCAATTAAAACTACTTGATGTTTAGTTGAAACGTTAGTGCTCCGAATTTATGAACACCGACTCCATGTCGAAAACAGATTCTTTCTAATCTGTTTTATTTTTATGGTGTTAAAAATGAAAACAGTACACCTGATGCGATTACAGATACTTTAAGTCGACTAGGATGGGATGCCTCAGAGCATTCTTTCATTTCATACCGGAACACAAAAGTTTTAACATTGTTACTTGGTGGTATAACAAGGTAGGACACTAACCTAGGCATTCCTAGGCAGGAGGACTGTAAAATTTCAGTTATTTTTACCCGCTACTTTTTTTATTATGCGATTCTATTGATTTTTAAAGCATATTTGTGCTGAACTTTTATATGATTAAATTAAAGACAATGTTAAAAGAACAATGTTAAAATTTCAACTAACACGGGCGGGATTCGAACCCGCGACCTTCGCCGATCCGTGCGAGACTCTTACCTCCGAGTCAACCTGTCTTACCCGCATCAGTTCAAACTTTAAATCTGTATTCTCTTTTCTTTATTTATGTCTTGTTTTTTGGCATAGGCCCCATCTATTATCCCTTTTGCAAGTGACAATTTGATATTCCTGACTTTTCAGTTAGGAATTATCAATACGATAACGCCAATTTTTAATTTTTATTATACGATTTTATTGATTTTTAAAGCATATTTATGCTTAACTTTAATGTGATTAAATTAAAGAGATTTTTTTTCCGTGTCAGTTGAAATCTCAACATTTTTCTCTTTAATTTAATAACATAAAAACAACTTTTTTTGTTCCATGTTTAGTTCCCAATGCCGAAATTTTGTTTTTCAGATTTCGTTTCGGATTTTTCTTTGATTTAGCACATATATTGATAGTTATTAATAAATAAATAATTCAATTAACATATCATTTACTATAGGTTCATCGCCATGGTGACCGAACACCTGTAAAAGCGCTGGAATACCTAAGCGACCAGCCAGAAGCACTGGACCAAATTGTGCAGCCAATTGATATGGACAACTTACAGATGTAAGACCAATATTAAATACTTTGTTCAAGAAATTTGATGTCTCTGAACGTTGGTGTACAAATCTACCATCCCTTTATTCCCGTGGATATCGTAAGCGGGTGTTCCTTCAGCAGACTACCGACGGATAGCGGAATGTAAGGTATAAACTGCCTGGTCGTACGATCGAATTCACTTGCCAAGCGTGGCTTAAGGGATTGGCTTAGGTCCTACAGTGAACATTTATAGTCCGTTATGATGATGATGATGATGGAGGTACTTGGTGACAAGAAAGTAATAATTTAATTTTCCCATTCCAATGCCATTCCACATACTTAAATATTTAAGTTACTTAAGAATTCATACAATGTGTACCATATTACATACAATTGTGTACAGAAAAATTATTTTTATATTATTTGGTGCATATACATCGAAGTTCTTGTTTTGGTGCAAAGTTGTTAGAGTTCTTGGTCGCCTCTTTACTCCTTCTGTTCGTCCAGCCTTTTTATTGTTTTGAATTATGAAAAAAAAATGCAAAAATTAACAATGAAAGTGGGAAGTATCGTAAATCCAAAATTTAAAAAATAGTTTTCGAATTACTGAGCAAGATTTTCCAATATGTCCTCTCTAAAACCTTATGCAAAGATATAAGGTTAATGAAATACTATTTCCGATTTCTATGGAGAAACTTTCATATTTCAGTTTTTAAATGCAATAGACATAAAAGAGGTTCGTAAGCACCGAATAGATCCTTACATTTGTCTTTCGATTCTTTGGCGATCTGTTTCTTGTGAGCACCCCAACGGTGATTGTTCACGATGAAATAATAATAATAAATTTCAAAACAAAGTCACATCTTCAAACATCAAATATATTACTGTCATTATTGGACGCTTGAAATGAATGGTATTATCTAAAAGTGGAGCATTCCTTACGTTCAAACATATGACTTACTCGTAGATGGTATAAGTTATGCAATTTGCGACTGCCGGTTTGCATCGTCGGGGGCCCGGTCCGTCGTTCCATATTCATTCTTGTCACGTGAAAGTTTTATGCAAAAAAGTAGGATGTTCAAGAATTTAAAAACGTTTAAATTGAAATGATAGCGCTAGTTTTTTCAGTTGATTTTTAAATTTCATTTATTTAATAACAGTGTACTCATGATATATATTTGTCCGGATTATAAATTCTATTTTAGCTGGGAAAACGACGATCATACGAACTGGGCAAGTTCATGCGTAGCAGATATGGGAACTATCTATCTCCTCTTACAACCTGTCGGAGATCTACATCCGGTCAACGGACTCCACGCGCACCAAAATGTCGGTGCTTGCGGCGATGGCAGCGCTGTATCGCCCGGATGGGAACGGTTTCATGAAAGATATTAATTGGGAACCCGTACCGTACACCACTGTACCGCTGCA
>JAGSMR010000761.1:0-35003 GCA_029286605.1 Sericinus montela | reverse complement strand
GGTGCAAAGTTGTTAGAGTTCTTGGTCGCCTCTTTACTCCTTCTGTTCGTCCAGCCTTTTTATTGTTTTGAATTATGAAAAAAAAATGCAAAAATTAACAATGAAAGTGGGAAGTATCGTAAATCCAAAATTTAAAAAATAGTTTTCGAATTACTGAGCAAGATTTTCCAATATGTCCTCTCTAAAACCTTATGCAAAGATATAAGGTTAATGAAATACTATTTCCGATTTCTATGGAGAAACTTTCATATTTCAGTTTTTAAATGCAATAGACATAAAAGAGGTTCGTAAGCACCGAATAGATCCTTACATTTGTCTTTCGATTCTTTGGCGATCTGTTTCTTGTGAGCACCCCAACGGTGATTGTTCACGATGAAATAATAATAATAAATTTCAAAACAAAGTCACATCTTCAAACATCAAATATATTACTGTCATTATTGGACGCTTGAAATGAATGGTATTATCTAAAAGTGGAGCATTCCTTACGTTCAAACATATGACTTACTCGTAGATGGTATAAGTTATGCAATTTGCGACTGCCGGTTTGCATCGTCGGGGGCCCGGTCCGTCGTTCCATATTCATTCTTGTCACGTGAAAGTTTTATGCAAAAAAGTAGGATGTTCAAGAATTTAAAAACGTTTAAATTGAAATGATAGCGCTAGTTTTTTCAGTTGATTTTTTAAATTTCTCATTTATTTAATAACAGTGTACTCATGATATATATTTGTCCGGATTATAAATTCTATTTTAGCTGGGAAAACGACGATCATACGAACTGGGCAAGTTCATGCGTAGCAGATATGGGAACTATCTATCTCCTCTTACAACCTGTCGGAGATCTACATCCGGTCAACGGACTCCACGCGCACCAAAATGTCGGTGCTTGCGGCGATGGCAGCGCTGTATCGCCCGGATGGGAACGGTTTCATGAAAGATATTAATTGGGAACCCGTACCGTACACCACTGTACCGCTGCAGGATGACTTTGTACCGCTGCAGGATGACTTTGTAAGTGACGAAACCTTTTTATTGTTTTGAATTATGAAAAAAAAATGCAAAAATTAACAATGAAAGTGGGAAGTATCGTAAATCCAAAATTTAAAAAATAGTTTTCGAATTACTGAGCAAGATTTTCCAATATGTCCTCTCTAAAACCTTATGCAAAGATATAAGGTTAATGAAATACTATTTCCGATTTCTATGGAGAAACTTTCATATTTCAGTTTTTAAATGCAATAGACATAAAAGAGGTTCGTAAGCACCGAATAGATCCTTACATTTGTCTTTCGATTCTTTGGCGATCTGTTTCTTGTGAGCACCCCAACGGTGATTGTTCACGATGAAATAATAATAATAAATTTCAAAACAAAGTCACATCTTCAAACATCAAATATATTACTGTCATTATTGGACGCTTGAAATGAATGGTATTATCTAAAAGTGGAGCATTCCTTACGTTCAAACATATGACTTACTCGTAGATGGTATAAGTTATGCAATTTGCGACTGCCGGTTTGCATCGTCGGGGGCCCGGTCCGTCGTTCCATATTCATTCTTGTCACGTGAAAGTTTTATGCAAAAAAGTAGGATGTTCAAGAATTTAAAAACGTTTAAATTGAAATGATAGCGCTAGTTTTTTCAGTTGATTTTTTAAATTTCATTTATTTAATAACAGTGTACTCATGATATATATTTGTCCGGATTATAAATTCTATTTTAGCTGGGAAAACGACGATCATACGAACTGGGCAAGTTCATGCGTAGCAGATATGGGAACTATCTATCTCCTCTTACAACCTGTCGGAGATCTACATCCGGTCAACGGACTCCACGCGCACCAAAATGTCGGTGCTTGCGGCGATGGCAGCGCTGTATCGCCCGGATGGGAACGGTTTCATGAAAGATATTAATTGGGAACCCGTACCGTACACCACTGTACCGCTGCAGGATGACTTTGTAAGTGACGAAACGTTATTTTCAAACTGAAAGATACACGAAAACGCATAATAAGTATGAGATTGCGATATCTATATGTACACTGGTGCATGTGATAATGTTAGTAAAATGAGTGTAATTTGCGTATATGACAGGTCATATTCAATAATAAAATACTAAAAAGTATAAAACATCAAAATCTCAATATATTTAAACAGAAACATATCTAAAAGATGGTAGACCAACGATAAATGTTGTCATTCAATAAATGACCTTCATTTAACAAAGTGTAATTGCACATCTCATGTGACATGTACTTTATCATGATCATTGTCATCATAACAGTCTAACAGAAGTTCACTGTTGAACATACGCTCTCCTAAGGATCGCCACAGAAAGGTCCTGTATCATTTGCACCTATCGACTTCGCAATGTTCTGCAGGTCGTCGCAGCATCTTGCGGGAGACATTCTAATACAGACAGTTGTATAATCGACTAAGAAAGATATATTAATAAATAATAATATAAAAATTAAATAAGTAAAGCACCATTAATTAATTTAAAGAATTCATTAGTTAATTTATAATATACTTAATATAATATACTTTATAGAAATATGTATATGTATCAACAAAATCAAATTGCTATATACACTTTCAAGGTGTGTGTAAATATTTCAAGAACTTCAAATGGGAATTTTATATTCTTTTTCTTCAATGTATGTACATATACAAGCAAATAAATAAATAAATACGTTAATATGACACCTAGAACTGAGGTGATCGTGCCCGATCAATGTCTAGGAAAAGAGTTAATATTGTATTTCCAACATTATAAAATTTTTCGCCTGTTTCATCTCCGCTAGAGATAGACTTCTGTGTCGATAGACGAATTTAAATTCTTTCACCCAATGAATAAATACACAAATACTGTTGTCAAGGGTCAGACAAATCAAAATCAAACTTAGACTTCAATAAATGTTTATTGATCCATACTAACATTAATTAAAAAATATGAAAACAAATGTAGTTTCTTAATTGTATGTTGCGGCTAGTTTGTCAATACAACATCCTTTTGCCAATGATAAAATAATATTTTTTACATTAGAAATATTATTAAAAGTACCATTTTTATAAATAGGCCGAATATTAATTTAAATTTAATAAGCCACTATTAATTTATACAATTGTCTATTAAAACTTAGTAAACTATAATTGACCGTTTAAATTTTGAACACTGAACATCTTTCAAAAACGACGTCTCTTTTTTAAAACCAATGTTAAGATAGTATTATTATATAAGAAATCTTATTACAAATACTGTTTTTTATAAATAGCCTCAGTATATTAAAATTAAATATTAAAACAATGGATTTATAATTATCAATAAAACTATGTAAACATTAACGCAATAGCTATGAACACTGAAAAAATTAGACAAAACAATATCTCTCTTTAGGCTTATATGTTAAATAATTATTGACACATGTGGCCATAAATGGCCTTAGTTACATTTGATTAAATAATTAAGTATGAATTTGTAATTATATCTCAAGGCCTTCTTAACATTAATTAACCCAACAATACATATGGAAACATACATTGATAGGTTGAAAATCACATACATTGCACTGATGTCTCATGCGTAAGAAACTCACTTGTGTTATGGAATAAGAAACAACGAATGGGCTACAAATATCCAGTCCCGAGACATGTAGAAAAGTAGATTTACTCTTTAACATTTTCCCTTTAGTCTATATGCCCCAAGGAATAATAACGTCCTAAGTAATAAAGTCGTTAGGTTAGGTTATGTTAGGTTTAGTTGCGAGTCTGGTAGTGCGATCGCCAATCTGCCTGCCAAGCGTGGCGATTACGGCACGCGAGAGGCCTACAACCAGCAGTGGACTACTGCAAGCTGTTATGTGTGTACGTTATATAAGTGTAATGTATAAGTCGAAAGTAACATAAGCTTTTGTCGGTGCAGCATTCAAGTGTTTAGCGTGCCAGCCTTCGACTAAATGCTGCCCCTGCGGCTCTTCTCGCGGTTTTGTTAACGCGAACCCTAATTATTGTTTCTAAAATAATGCTAGCCTTAGTTGAACCTACAACATCAGCTACCGCCAGTGAAAGCATAACCGGTCCAGACGTTTCAGGTTCGTCCGTTTGTTCCGGCTAATCTCTGAGACGGCTAGACCGATTTCAACGGGACTTACACTGGCAGAAAGCTGATTTTTTGTGGCGTAACGTGGGATCAATGTAGGCTACTTTTTATTTTAGAAATATATTCACATATATTCCTTCAGAATACAGAGGTAGACAGAAGTCTAATGATTAAATCCTTCCGACCCACCTTTCACCGAAGATTTTGGGACAACGTGTGACAGGTAGCGAGCGAGCTTATCGTTGTTTTTGTGGTGTAGACCGTTAAAAGAAAATAAAACAGTTAAAACATGTCAGTTTCATTTATTATAAAAATATAACACAATACAACAAATTATTAGTAAATTCTTTTGTTCGGAAAGAACATAGTTTTAATTAGAGTTTCAGCTCAATTTCAATATCGCACGTATCGTTCGTGACGATCTAGGGCTCAATTGACCTGGTGACGCTGAGGACGTGGGGTCGTGCAGGCGCAGCAGCTCGGATACTCAAGGAGGAACGTGCAATTATCCTAACGTTTTAAATGTTTATATATCATTTAGAATATTAATTATGTTATGGTTAGGAACTAGGATATCAGTTACGTAACAAAGTGCTCTGATATATCCCGTTATTCACATCCACCACATTTCATGAGTATATTATCTTAACTGGTGTTAGGAGCTATTCAAACAAAGTGGAGTCAATCCTAAGAGGCCGATATCACAGAACGGCTTTACTGATTTCAGTGATACTATCTATTGTGTTATACTGTTGGCCGAACGCGGTTAGTTTGAGTATATACATAAAAAATGTTTTATGAAAGTTCATTTGTGATTGATTCACAGGCTTCTCGCGATCATTCAGGGTGGATTAGCGATCGCTTGTCACCAGTTTGCTCATTTTAATCTGGTATTTTTCGAGATAGTAGGGTAGGTAGGGCTCTCCCTCTGTCGCCTCTCGAGACACCACGGACAGAGAGGATTCGTACATGAATGTAAATCATCCATCCCCAGCCAGCTGCGTGGGGTCACAACCAAGCTACGGGCCGCCGACCTGCTCCTCCACGCTGCAGCTGGGTGCCTGTCCTGGAGTGGGCGTTGCCTCCCGCCGCGCACCAGCCCCGGAACTGCGACAGTCCAAGTGCACCGACGTTAGAGTATTTAGAGGTGCCTCACAAGTCAATCCAAGAAAGTCACGATAGCCAATCTTTAATCTTGAAACTACTTGAAGTTGTTATATAAGTTTAAATCCTAGAAAACTTCTAACTCTGCCCTCACTGTACATATTATAAGTAGCTACTTATCTCTGTTTCATTAATGTTAATGTTGAAAGATACACGAAAACGCATAATAAGTATGAGATTGCGATATCTATATGTACACAGGTGCATGTGATAAAGTAGTAAAAATGAGTGTAATTTATGTATATGACAGGTCACACCAATAACAAAAGTACTAAAAAGTATAAAACATCAAAAATCTCTAACATATTTAAACAGAAACATGCATTCAAAGATGTAGACTAATCGATAAATGTTACTATTCAATAAATGACCTTTCATTTAACAAAGTGTAATTGCAATATCTCATGTGACATGTAATTTTATCATGGATCATCGTCATCATAACAGTCTAACAGAAGTCTACTGCTGAACATCATACGCCTCTCCTGGGTGATCGCCATGACAGAAAGTTCCTGTGTCATTTGCACTCCATCGACTTCCCGCAATGTTCTGCAGGTCGTCGCAGCATTCAGGAGACATTCTAATACAGACAGCTGTATAATCATTGACTACAAAGATATATACACTAATAAATAATAAAATAATAAGTAAAGAATTCATTAATTAATTTAAAGAATCTTATTAGTTAATTTGCTAATATACTTATTATAATATACTTATAGAAATATGCATATATATCAACAAAATCAAATTGCTATATACCTTTCAAGGTGTAAATACCTTAAGAACTCGTACGGGAATTTTATATTCTTTTCTCCTATAATGTATGTACATATACAAGCAAATAAATAAATAAATACGTTAATATGACACCTAGAACTGAGGTGGGTGATCGTGCCCGACTAATGTCTAGGAAAAGAGTTAATATTGTATTTCCAACATTATAAAATTTCTTTCGCCTGTTTTATCTCCGCTAGAGATAGACTCTGTGTCGATAGACGAATTTAAATTTTATTCCAATGAATAAATACACAAATACTGTTGTCAAGGGTCAGACAAATCAAAATCAAACTTAGACTTCAATAAATGTTTATTGATCCATACTAACATTAATTTAAATATGAAAACAATGTGGTTTTCAATTGTATGTTGCGTCTAACATCAAACATGAAGTTGCAGCATCGAATAACCCCGGCTAGTTTGTCAATACAACAAATACAATAAAAGGATTTTTAAGCCAATGTTAAAATAATATTTTACATTAGAAATATTATTGGAAAGTACCATTTTTATAAATAGGCTGAATATTAATTTAATTAAATGTTTCACTATTAATTTATACAATTATCTATTAAAACTTAGTAAACTATAATTGACCGTTTAACTGAACACTGAACATCTTTCAAAACAACGTCCCTTTTGAAACCAATGTTAAGTATAGTATTATTATATAAGAAATCTTATTACAAATACTAAGTTTTATAAATAGCCTCAGTATATTAAAATTAAATATTTAAAACAATGGATTTATAATTATCCATTAAAACTATGTAAACATTAATTAACGCAATAGCTATGAACACTGGAAAATTAGACAAAACAATATCTCTTTTAGGCTTATGTTAAATACTATTGGACACATGTGGCCATAAATGGTCTTAGTTACATTTGATTCGAATAATTAAGTATGAATTTGTAATTATATCTCAAGGCTCTCTTTAACATTAATTAACCCAACAATACATACGAAGAAACATACATTGATAGGTTGAAATCACACACACTGGGTAATTGATGTCCAAGTGCGTAAGTAGCAAAACCCACTTGTGTTATGGAATAAGAAACAACGAATGGGCCATACAACACCCAGTCCCGAGACATGGTGAAAAGTAGATTTACTCTTTAACATTTTCCCTTGGCCCATAGCGCCCCAAGGAATACATCATCAGATGCCCCAAGGAATAATACCTGTTCAAGTACAAATGTTAGGTTAGGGTTATGTTAGGTTAGGGTTATGGTGTCTGGTAGTGTGATCGCCAATTGCCCGCCAAGCGTGCGACGGCGGGCACGCGAGAGGCCTATGTCCAGCAGTGACCACCGTGTAAGCCGTTGCGTGTACGTATAAGTGTAATGTATAAGTCGAAAGTAACATGCTTTTGTCGGTGCAGCATCTAAGTGAAGTAAGCTTAGTTGTGTAACAGCCTTCGAATTAAATGCTGCCTCGCGGCTCTTCTTCGCGGTTTTGTAGTTAACGCGAAACCCTAATTATTGTTTTAAAATATGCTAGCCTTAGTTACACCTTACAACATCAGCTACTGCCAGTGAAAGTTCCACAAATCGGTCCAGACGTTTAGGTGTCTGTCCGTTTGTTCCTGGCTAATCTCTGAGACGGCTAGACCGATTTCAACGGGACTTACACTGCAGAAAGCTGATTTTTTTGTGGCGTAACGTGGGATCGTAGGCTACTTTTTATTTTAGAAACATATTCAGCGCATTCCTTTCGAATACAGAGGTAGACAGAAGTTCAGACGATTAAATCCTTCCGACCCACCTTTCACTGAAGATTTTGGGACAACGTGACAGGTAGCTAGACGACCTTATCGCTGTTTTTGCGTAGATTGTTAAAGAAATAAATGTAGTTAAAACATGTCAGTTTCATTTATTATAAAATATAAATACAATACAACAAATTATTAGTAAATTTCTTAGTTCGGAAATGACATATTTTGATTAGGAGTTTCAGCTCAATTTCAATATCGCATCGCATCGTTCGTGATCAGGATCCAGGGCTCCCAATTGACCTGGTGACGCCGAGGACGGGGTCCGTGCAAGGCGCAGCAGCTCGGGTACCTGGCGAGGAACGTGCAATCATCTTAACGTTTTAAATGTTTATATCATTTAGAATAATTATGTCGTTGTTAGGAACTAGATATCAGTTACGTAACAAAGTGCTCTGATATATCCTGTTATTCACATCCATTCACATCTTTGCGAGTATATTATCTAACTGGTGTTAGGAGCCAGTCAAACAAAACGAGCTAATCCTGCAGTGATACCGATATCACAGAACGGGCTCTCACTGATTTCAGTGATACTATTCATTGTGTTGTAGTGCTACGAACGCGGTTATTTTGAGTATATACATAAAAACTGCCTATGAATGTCCATTTCGGGATTGATTCACAGGCTTCGTGATCATTCAGGCCGATTATGATCGCTTTGTCACCAGTTTGCTCATTTTAATCTGGTATTTTTCGAGATAGGTAGTAGGGCTCTCACTCTGTCGCCTCTCGAGACACTTGACAGAGAGTAATCTGTATGCACATGTAAATTATCAACCCTAGCTTCAAGGCGGAGCGTAACAATAAAGTGTAATTGCAATATCTCATGTGACATGTACTTCTTTATCATGATCATCGTCAATATAACAGTCTAACAGAAGTCTACTGCTGAACATACGCCTCCTAAGGATCGCCAAGGCACAGAAAGGCCCTGTGTCATTTGCACCCATCGACTTCCCGCAATGTTCTGCAGGTCGTCGCAGCATCTTGGTGAGACATTCTAATACAGACAGTTGTATAATCATTGACTAAGAAAGATATACACTAATAATAATACAAAATTAAATAAGTAAAGAATTTATTAGTTAATTACCTGTTTAATATACTTAATATAATATACTTTATAGAAATATGTATATATATCAACAAAATCAAATTGCTATATACTTTCAAGGTGTGTAAATAATTTTAAGAACTTCAAATGGGAATTTTATATTTTTCTCCAATGTATGTGTACATATACAAGCAAATAAATAAATAAATACGTTAATATGACACCCAGAACTGAGGTGATCGTGCCTGACTAATGTCTAGAAAAGAGTTAATATTGTATTTCCAACATTATAAAAATTTTTTTCGCCTGTTTTATCTCCGCTAGAGATAGACTCTGTAATGATAGACGAATTTAAATTTATTCCAATGAATAAATACACAAATACTGTTGTCAAGGGTCAGACAAATCAAAATCAAACTTAGACTTCAATAAATGTTTATTGATCCATACTAACATTAATTAAAATGGCGAAAACAAATGTAGTTTTAATTGTATGTTGCGTCTAACATCAAACATGGTTGCAGCATCGAATAACCCCGGCTAGTTTGTCAATACAACATCCCTTGTCAATGTTAAAATAATATTTTACATTAGAAATATTATTAAAAAAGTACTATTTTTATAAATAGGCTGAATATTAATTTAAATTAAATGTTTCACTATTAATTTATACAATTATCTATTAAACTTTTGGTAAACTATAATTGACCGTTTAACTTGAACACTGAACATCTTTCAAAACAACGTCCCTCTTCTTAAAACCAATGTTAAGATAGTATTATTATATAAGAAATCTTATTACAAATACTGTTTTTATAAATAGCCTCAGTATATTAAAATTAAATATTAAAACAATGGATTTGGCATCATCTAATAAAACTATGTAAACATTAATTAACGCAATAGCTATGAACACTGAAAAATTAGACAAACAATATCTCTTTTTAGGCTTATGTTAAAATACTATTGGACACAGGCTATAAAATGGCCTTTAGTTATATTTGGATTGAATAATTAAGTATGAATTTGTAATTATATCTCAAGGCTCTTAACATTAATTAACCCAACAATACATACGTAGAAACATACATTGATAGGTTGAAAATCACATACATTGCACCTGATGTCTCATGCGTAAGAAGCAAACTCACTTGTGTTATGGAATAAGAAACAACGAATGGGCTGGCCACACATATCGAGTCCCGAGACATGTAGAAAAAGTAATTACTCTTTAACATTTTCCCTAGTCTATATGCCCCAAGGAATAATACCCGTCCTAAGTACAAATGTTAGGTTAGGTTATGTTAGGTTAGGTTAAGAGGTGTTCCGGTAGTGCGATCGCCGATCTGCTCAAGCAAGCGTGGCGATTACGGCACGCGAGAGGCCTAAGTGTCCAGCAGGGACTACTGCAAGCTGTTGGTGTGTATACGTTAGCATAAGTGTGTAATGTATAAGTCGAAAGTAACATAAGCTTTTGTCGGTGCAGCATCTGCTAAGTAAGCTTAGTTGTGTAACAGCCTTCGACTAAATGCTGTCCCCGCGGCTCTTCTCGCGGTTTTGTAGTTAACGCGAAACCCCTAATTATTGTTTCTAAAATAATGCTAGCCTTTAGTTACACCTACAAAATCGGTCAAAATCGGTCCAGACGTTTCAGGTGTCTGTCCGTTTGTTCCGGCTAACTTGAGTCATTAGACCGATTTCAACGGACTTACACTGGCAGAAAGCTGATTTTTTGTGGCGTAACGTGGATCGTGTAATACTTTTATTTTAGAAACATATTCACATATATTCCTCCAACACAGAGGTAGATAGAAGTCTAGACGATTAAATCCTTCCGACCCACCTTTCACCGAAGATTTTGGGCCAACGTGACAGGTAGCGACGAGCTTATCGTTGTTTTTGCGTAGATTGTTAAAGAAATAAAACAGTTAAAACATGTCAGTTTCCATTCATTATAAAAATATAACACAATACAACAAATTATTAGTAAATTTCTTAGTTCGGAAATCACATAGTTTTAATTAGAGTTTCAGCTCAATTTCAGTATCGCATCGCATCGTTCGTGACTCAGATCCAGGGCTCCCCCAATTGACCTTGGTGACGCTGAGGATGTGGGTCCGTGCAGCAGCGCAGCAGCTGGATACCTTAAGAGGAACGTACTATCTTAATGCTTTTAAATGTTTATATATAATTTAGAATATTAATTATGTCATGGTTAGTAACTAGGATATCACAGTTACGTAACAAAGTGCTCGATATATCCTGTTATTCACATCCATTCACATCTTTGCGTGAGTATATTATCTAACCGGTGAGCCAGCCCAACAAAACAGCTAATCCTGCAGGATACTGATATCACAGAACGGGCTCTCATCACGCAAGGATACTATTCATTGTGTTATAGTGCTGGCTGAACGCGGTTTGAGTATATATACATAAAAACAGCCTATGAATGTCCAATTCAGGATTGATTCCAGCGTGGCTTCGCGATCATTCAGGCGGATTGGCGATCGCTTAGTACCAGTTTGCTCATTTTAATCTGGTATTTTTCGAGATAGGTAGGGTAGGTAGGGTTTCCTCTGTCGCCTCTCGAGACACTGACGGGACTGGAGAGGGATTCGTATGCATTACGGGAATCATCAACCTAGCTTCTCTGGAAGGCGGGGTCGCTAAAGTAACCCGGTGCCGGGGTCAGTTTGTGACCTGCTCCTCCACGCTGCAGCTGCACCTGTCGGGAGTGGGCGCTGCCCCCTCCCGCCGCGCACCAGCCCCGGAACTGCAACAGCCGTCCGGGCACCGACGTACATAGAGTATTTAGAGGTGCCTTCACAAGCCAATCCAAGAAAGTCACGATAGCCAATCTTAATCTTTGAAACTACTTGAAGTTGTTATGTTTAAATCCTAGAAACTCTTCTAACTCTGCCCTCACTGTACATTAGTTGAGGAAGTAGCTACTTATCTCGTTTTAATAATGTTAATGCTGAAAGATACACGAAAACGCATAATAAGTATGTGAGATCAAGATATCTATATGTACACTGGTGTGCATGTGATAATGTTAGTAAAAAATGAGTGTAATTCTTGCGTATATGACAGGTCATATTCAATAATAAAATACTAAAAGTATAAGTCAAAATCTCAATATATTTAAACAGCACACATCTAAAGATGGAACACTTAATCGATAAATGTTGTCATTCAATAAATGACCTTTCATTTAACAAAGTGTAATTGGTAATATCTCATGTGACATGTACTCTTATCACATCATCGTCATCATAACAGTCTAACAGAAGTCTACTGCTGAACATATGCCTCCTAAGGATCGCCAAGCACAGAAAGGCCCTCCCTGTGTCATTTGCACCCATCGACTTCCCGCAATGTTCTGCAGGTCGTCGCATCTTGCGGAGACATTCTAATACAGACAGTTGTATAATCATTGATCAAGAAAGATATATTAATTAATAATAATACAAAATTAATAAGTAAAGAATTCATTAATTAATTTAAAGAATCTATTAGTTAATTTATAATATACTTACTATAATATACTTTATAGAAATATGTAAATATATCAACAAAAATCAAATTGCTATATACTTTCAAGGTGTGTAAATATTTTTAAGAACTTCAATGGGAATTTTGAAACTCACTTGTGTGATGGAATAAGAAACAAACGAATGGGCCACAAATACCAGTCCCGAGATATGTAGAAAAGTAGATTTACTCTTTAACATTTTCCCTTTAGTCTATATGCCCTAAGGAATAATATCATCATAGATGCCCCATGAATACCCGTCCCAAGTACAAACGTGTTAGTTAGGTTATGTTAGGTTAGGTTGCGAGGTGTCTTGGTAGTGATCGCCAATCTGCCCGCCAAGCGTGGCGATTACGGCACGCGAGAGGCTCATGTCCAGCAGTGACTACTGCAAGCTGTTGCTATGTGTACGTTAAGTATAAGTGCGGTAATGTATGTCGAAAGTAACATAAGCTTTTGTCGGTGCAGCATCTAAGTAAGTAAGCTTTGCTGTGTAACAGCCTTCGACTAAATGCCGCCCCTGCGGCTCTTCTCGCGGTTTTGTAGTTAACCTTGAAACCTAATTATTGTTTCAAAATAATTCCCAGCTATAAGTTACACCTTACAACATCAGCTACCGCCAGTGAAAGTTCCGTCAAATCGAACCAGACGTTTCAGGTGTCTGTCCGTTTGTTCCGGCTAATCTCGAGAGACGGTTGGTGACTGGATTTCAACGACTTTACACTGGCAGAAAGCTGATTTTTTTGTGGCGTAACGTGGGATCGTAGGCTACTTTTTTATTTGTGAAACATATTCACATATATTCCTCGAATACAGAGTAGACAGTCTAGACGATTAAATCCTTCCGGACCCACCTTTCACCGAAGATTTTGGGACAACGTGACAGGTAGCGACGAGCTATCGTTGTTTTTAGTGTAGATTGTTAAAGAATAAAACAGTTAAAACATGGGTCAGTTTCCCATTCATTATAAAAATATAACACAACACAACAAATTATTAGTAAATTTCTTAGTTCGGAAAGCGACATAGTTTTAAATTTAGAGTTTAGCTCAATTTCAGTATCGCATCGCATCGTTCGTGACTGATCCAGGCCTCAATTGACCCCAGACGCTGAGGACGTGGGGAATCCGTGTAGCAGGCGCAGCAGCTCGGATACCTGGCGAGGAACGCAATTATCTTAACGTTTTAATGCTTATATATAATTTAGAATATTAATTGGTGTCATGGTTAGTAATTAGGATATCAGTTACGCAACAAAGTGCTCGATATATCCTGTTATTCGCCAATCCATTCACATCTTTGCGAGTATATTATCCAACCGGTGTTAGGAGCCAGCCCAAACAAAATGAGCTAATCCTGTAAGTGATACTCGATATCACAGAACGGGCCTCACTTCAGTGTGATACTATTCTCATTGTGCGCAGTGCTACGAACGCGGGTTAGTTTGAGTATATGCTGCTAAAAAACAGCCTATGAAAGTCCATTTCAGGATTGATCTTACAGGCTTCGCGATCATTCAGGTGATTGGCGATCGCTCGGTCACCAGTTTGCTCATTATAATCTGGGTATTTTTGAGATAGGTAGGGTAGGTAGGGCTCTCCTTTCCGGTCGCCCCTCGAGACACTTACTTTAATTTGAGAGGATTCGTATGCACATGTAAACTATCAACCCCTAGCTTGAAGGTTATGGGCCGCTAGCAACTAAGCTACGGGGTCAGTTTCCAGGACCTGCTCCTCCACGCTGCAGCTGTGCTCAACCTGGGAGTGGGCGTTGCCCTCCCGCCGCGCACCAGCCTCGAACTGTCACACAGCCGTCCAAGTGCACCGACGTACATAGAGTATTTAGAGGTGTCATGCTTAAACCAAAGAAAGTCACGATAGCCAATCTTTAATCTTGAAATCACCGAAGTTGTTATAAGTTTAAACCTAGAAACTTTCTAACCTGCTCCTCATCAGTGCTTAGTAAGTAGCTACTTATCTCTGTTTTAATAATGTTAATGGGTTGGTGATACACGAAAAACGCATAATAAGGAGACTTGGTGATATCTATATGTACACTGTGTGCAAGCGTATGTTAGTAAAAATGAGGGACTGCGTATATGAGGTCATATTCAATAAATACAAAAAGTATACATCGCACCTCACAGGGTTTTGTAAACAGAAACATGATCAAAGATGGTAGACCAATCGATAAAATGTTGTCATCTGTCAAATGACCTTCATTTAACAAAGTGTACCCAATATCTCAAGATGTACTTTCTTATCATGATCATCGTCATCATAACAGTCTAACAGAAGTCTACTGGCTGAACATACGCCTCCCAAGGATCGGCCAGACAGAGGCCCTGTGTCATTTGAGACCATCGACTTCCCATGCCCTGTGGCAGGTCGTTTCAGCATCTTGCGGAGACATTCTAATACAGACAGTTGTATAATCATTGACTAAGAAAGATATATTAATTAATACATAAAATTAAATAAGGAAGAATCTATTAATTAATTTAAAAGTATTCATTAGTTAATTTATATTATACTCATTATAATATACTTTAAGAAAATATGTATAGACAACAAAATCAAATTGTTATATACCTTCGGCGTAAAAGCACGGATAAGGTTGTAAGAAAGAAAACGTAACTGCTGTGCGTGTGATGGTCACTGTTAAGGGTCAGCAGTCACTTTACTGCATCGCAGCCTGTAAGGGTAGGCATGACCTGTCAACGGCGTTTAGCGTCCAAACGGGGCGTAAAACAGGGTTGTGTCATGTCTTCCTGGCTATTCATACTGTGGTCTCGGCTGGGCTGCCTACAGTAGCCGGAAAGATAGCTGCCTGAAGAGAATGATAATCGGTATTTGAAAGGATGAAGAAAGAACGAAGTGCGAAATTTGGGTAAACTCAGGAATCTAGAACAGGTGAATGAAATTGTATACTTGGAAGTGCGTTTAGCCGGGATGGAAGATGTGATTTGATGTGGATATATGTGTCGTTGCCGGGAACAAAGTCAATGAGTGCCCTGACTGCAAGAATCAAAAGGCAAGGCGTTGTGAAAAGTGCACGCCTGCGTCACATAAACGCAGTGTTGGTACCGACTTTGTTATATGGCAGCGAAAACCTGGGTATGCCAGAAGAAGCATGTTGCAGATTGAATGCAGGATATGCGGACCAGGAAATGCGGTTTTACCATGGCCGACCTGAAAACAAAACAAGAGATTCGCAATATGTAGCAGGTTTGAAAGATGACCTTAAGCCCGCAATGATAAGGCGGGCTTGGATGGTTTGGGGGCACGTTGAGCGAATATAAGACCGAATGGTGAAGAAAATATATAGCGAAAGTTACATGCGCGGTGTCGAGGTAGACCGACTAACTTGAAGACCATGTGAGCAAATTGCTCAGAGTGGTCAAAGAGTACCGGATACCTAGACGCAAGCGTATGAAGAAGATGATGAATCTGAAAGAAGGAAGAAGTGTAGGATCATGACATCATGATCTGTTTTCTGGCTACCCTGTCAGAATTGTATGAAGATAAAACAAAAAAAAAATAACAAGGTGTAAATATTTTTAAGAACTTCAATGGGAATTTTATATTCTTTCTCCAATGTATGTACATATACAAGCAAATAAATAAATAACAATATTAATGGCTGACACCTAGAACTGAGGTGATCGTGCCCGACTAATGTCTAGAAAAGAGTTAATATTGTATTTCCAACATTAGCAAAATTTTTTCGTGTTTTATCTCCGCTAGAGATAGACTTGTGTCTATAGACGAATTTAAATTCATTCCAATGAATAAAATATAGCAAATACTTTTGTCAAGGGTCAGACAAATCAAAATCAAACTTAGGACTTCAATAAATGTTTAATATCCATACTAACAACATTAATTAAAATATGAAAACAAATGTAGTTTTTTAATTGTATGTTATGTCTAACATCAAACATGGTTGCAGCATCGAATAACCCCGGCTAGTTTGCCAATACAACATCCCTTTAAGTCAATGTTAAAACAATATTTTTTACATTAGAAATATTATTAAAGTACCATTTTATAATAGTCATTAAATTTAAATTTAAATGTCACTATTGATTTATACAATTATCTATTAAACTTAGTAAACTATAATTGACCGTTTAATGGAATACTTGAACATCTCTTCAAAACAACGTCCCTTTTGAAACCAATGTTAAGATAGTATTATTATATAGAAATCTTATTACAAATACTTTTTATAAATAGCTTCATATTAAAATTAAATATAAAAAACAATGGATTTATAATTATCCATTGAAACTATAAATATTAATTAACGTAATAGCTATGAACACTGAAAAATTAGACAAATAACATTCTTTTTAGGCTTAGTGTTAAATACTATTGACACATGGCCATAAATGGCCTTAGTTACATTTGGATTGAATAATTAAGTATGAATTTGTAATTATGTCTCAAGGCTCTCTTAACATTAATTAACCCAACAATACATACGTAGAAACATACACATTATAGGTTGAAAATCACATACATTGCACTGGATGTCTCATGCGTAAGTAGCAAACTCACTTGTGTTATGGAATAAGAAACGAATGGGCCAAGCAAATACCCAGTCCCGAGATATGTGGTAGAAAAGTGATTTAATTTTTAACATTTTCCTTTAGTCTATATGCCCTAAGGAATAATATCATCATAGATGCCCGCGAATAATACCTGTCCCAAGTGGGCTAAATGTTAGGTTAGGTTATGCCAGGTTAGGTTGCGAGGTTCAGTGCGATCGCCAATCTGCCCGCCAAGCGGCGATTACGGCACGCGAGAGGTCGCGTCCAGCAGGGATCATTGCAAGCTGTTATGTGTGTACGTTATATAAGTAATGTATATGTTTGTGCAACATGTTTTGTCGGTGCAGCATCTAAGTAAGTAAGCTTAGCTGTAACAGCCTCACGAAATGCTGCCCCTGCGGCCTTTCTCGCGGTTTTAGTTAACGCGGAAACCCTAATTATTGTTTCTCGTGTCAATGCTAGCCTGAATATCTACAACATATCAGCTACCGCCAGTGAAAGTTCCGTCAAAAATCGGTCCAGACGTTTCAGGTGTCTGTCCGTTTGTTCCGGAAGCTAACCTGGAGACGGCTAGACCGATTTCAACGGGACTCTACACTGCAGAAAGCTGATTTTTGTGGCAACGTGGATCGTGGTGCTACTTTTTATTTTAGAAACATATTCACATATATTCCTCGAATACAGAGGTAGACAGAAGTCAAGACGATTAAATCCTTCCGACCCACCTTCACTGAAGATTTCGTAATAAACGTGAGGTAAAGCATGACCTTATCGTTGTTTTTGCGTAGATTGTTAAAGAAATAAAAACAGCAAAAAACATGTCAGTTTCCATTTATTATAAAAATATAACACAATACAACAAATTATTAGTAAATTTTCTTAGTCTAAAACAGAAGTTTTATTAGAGTTTCAGCTCAATTTCAATATCGCATCGCATTTGCCTGTATCAGATCCAGGGCTCCTAATTGACCTGGTGACGCCGAGGACGTGGGGTCCGCAGCAGCGCAGCAGCTCGGATACCTGGCGAGAACGTGCAATTATCTTAACGTTTTAAAATGTTTATATATCATTATTAATTATGTCAGTTGTTTAGAACTAGATATCGTTACGTACCAAAGTGCTCTGATATATCCCGTTATTCACATCTTTGCGAGATAATATTCAACTGGTGTTAGAGCTTGCCCAACAAAACGTGAGCTAATCCTGCAAGTGATACTGATATCACAGAACGGGCTTCCCACCGATTTCAGTGATACTATTCATTGTGTTAGTGCCATGAACCTGCTAGTTTGAGTATATACATAAAAACAGCCTATGAATGTCCATTTCAGGATTGATTCTACAGGCTTCTCTCGTGATCATTCAGGCGGATTGTTTCATCGCTTTGTCACCAGTTTGCTCATTTTAATCTGGTATTTTTCGAGATAGGTAGGTAGGCTCTCTCCGTCGCCTTCGAGACACTCACGGACAGAGAGGTCTGTATGCACATGTAAATCATCAACCCTAGCTTCGAAGGCGGGTCACAGCAACTGCTTAAGCGGGCCGTCAGGACCTGCTCCTCCACGCTGCAGCTGCTTCCGTCCCGTGAGTGGGCGCTGCCCTCTCCTAAGGATCGCCACATAGAAAACAGTCCCGTCATTTGTAATTTGTCGACTTCCCCAATGATCTGCAGGTCGTCGCAGCATCTTGCGGAGACATTCTAATACAGACAGTTGTATAATCATTGGATTAAGAAAGATATATTAATTAATAATAATACAAAATTAAGTAAGTAAAGAATTCATTAATTAATTTAAAGAATTCATTAGTTAATTTATAATATACTTAATATAATATACTTAATATAATATACTTTATAGAAATATGTATATATCAACAAAATCAAATTGCTATATACTCTTTCAAGGTGTGTAAATATTTTTAAGAACTTGGGGTGGGAATTTTATATTCTTTCTCCAATGTATGTACATATACAAGCAACAACAAATAAATAACAACACAAACATTGACACCTAGAACTGAGGTGATCGTGCCCGACTAATGTCTAGGAAAAGAGTTAATATTGTATTTCCAACATTATAAAAAATTCTTTTCGCCTGTTTTATCTCCGCCAGAGATAGACTTCTGTGTCGATAGGCGAATTTAAATTTTATTCCAATGAATAAATACACAAATACTGTTGTCAAGAGTCAGACAAATCAACTAAAACTTAGACTTCAATAAATGTTTATTGATCCATACTAACAACATTAATTAAAATATGAAAACAAATGTTGTTTCTTAATTGTATGTTGCGTCTAACATCAAACATGGTTGCAGCATCGAATAACCCCCGCTAGTTTGTCAACACAACATCCCTTTGAAGTTTTCAATGTTAAAATAATATTTTACATTAGAAATATTATTAAAAGTACCCATTTTTATAAATAGGCCGAATATTAATTTAAATTAAATGTTTCACTATTAATTTATACAATTATCTATTAAAACTTAGTAAACTATAATTGACCGTTTAACTTGAACACTGAACATCTTTCAAAACAACGTCCCTTTAAAACCAATGTTAAGATAGTATTATTATATAAGAAATCTTATTACAAATACTGTTTTATAAATAGCCTCAGTATATTAAAATTAAATATTAAAAACAATGGATTTATAATTATCCATTAAAACTATGTAAACATTAATGACCCAATAGCTGGGTGAACACTGAAAAATTAGACAAAACAATATCTCTTTTTAGGGCTTTATGTTAAAATAATATTGGACACATGGCCATAAATGGCCTTAGTTACATTTGGATTGAATAATTGCGCTGAATTTGTAATTATATCTCAAGGTTTCTTAACATTAATTAACCCAACAATACATACGTAGAAACATACATTGATAGGTTGAAAATCACATACATTGCACTGATGTCTCATGCGTAAGAAGCAAACTCACTTGTGTTATGGAATAAGAAACAACGAATGGGCCACACATATCGAGTCCCGAGACATGTAGAAAAAGTAGGATTTATTTCTTAACATTTTCCTTTAGTCCTTACATGCCCCAAGGAATAATACCCGTCCTAAGTACAAATGTTAGTTAGGTTATGTAAGGTTAGGTTGCGAGGTGTCTGCAGTGCGATCGCCAATCTGCCTGCCAAGCGTGGCGATTACGGCACGCGAGAGGCCTATGTCCAGCAGTGGACTACTGCAAGCCGTTGCGTGTGCATGTTATATATGTACGTATAAGTCGAAAGTAACATGCTTGTCGGTGCAGCATCTAAGCAAGTAAGCTTAGTTGTGTTACAGCCTTCGACCAAATGCTGCCCTGCGGCTCTTGCTCGGTGGTAGTTAACGCGAAATCCCTGATCATTGTTTCTAAAATAATGCTAGCCTTAGTTACACCTTACAACATCAGCTACCAGGGGAAAGTTCCGCTGTAAATCGGTCCAGACGTTTCAGGTGTCTGTCCGTTTGTTCCGGCTAATCTCTGAGACGGCCAGACTGATTTCAAATCGGGACCTCTACACTGGCAGAAAGCTGATTTTTTTGTGGCGTAACGTGGAATCGTAGGCTACTTTTTATTTTAGAAACATATCCACATATTCTCCAGCCACAGAGGTAGACAGAAGTTCAGACGATTGAAATCCTTCCGACCCACCTTTCACCGAAGATTTCGGGACAACGACAGGTAGCGACGAGCTTATCGTTGCTTTTTGCGTAGATTGTTAAAGAATAAAACAGTTAAAACATGCTGCTTCCATTATTATAAAATATAACACAATACAACAAATTAGTAAATTTCTTTAGTTCGGAAAGGACATAGTTTTAATTAGAGTTTCAGCTCAATTTCAATATCGCATCGCATCGTTCGTGACTAGATCCAGGGTTCTAATTGACCTGGTGACGCTGAGGACGTGGGGTCCGTGCAGCAGCGCAGCAGCTCGGATAACTGGCGAGGAACGTGCAATTATCTAACGTTTTAAATGTTTATATATCATTTAGAATATTAATTATGTCAAGACCAGACTGCGAAAACAGGTGATGGATACGCGAGTGTTCCGAGGTGCTGACCTGGGAACGGATCACTACCTAGTGATTACTAGATTTAGGGTCTGTTCGCGGGTTGGCGCCACCGGACGGCGATACCAGAACCACAGTCGGTCGGTAGCATCCGAAGCTGGAAGCTTCAGGAAGCGGACACTAGGAATAAATATCAAGCAAGGGTAGCCGAAAAGCTGGACAGCATTGGTGTTAGGAAAGAATGTGTGGAAGAAATATGGCAGAGCCTTAGAGATGGAATGGTTAGTGCAGCGAAGACGTGTGGAACTGTGAAAAGAGGTAGTAGTAAAAAGGGTGATGCATGGTGGAATGACGAAGTGAAAGAAGCTGTAAATAAGAAGAAGAAAGCATGGTTAGACTACTTGGCCTCTAGTAATGATAAGGATATGAGAGAGAAGAGGAAAGAAAGATATAAGCTCCAGAAAGTTCACACGAAAGCATTGATTGAGGAAGTGCGTGAAAGGAGTAGAATGGAAGGGATGAAAGGTTGTCGCACAACTTCAAGGAGAACTCCAAACTCTTCTGGAAAGAGGTTGGAAGGACCCGGAGGAAAGGACAGCCTTAAGAATGAATAAAGTGCTTTGGGAACTAATGACGTCCTCTCAGAAAAATCGGACGTCATGCAGCGATGGAGCGAATTTTATAGAGAGATGTATGCGTGTGATGATCTTAGTGAGGGATCCGGGGTGACGCCGTGACTGGTACGCCAGACTGGACCTCGATGACACTGAGGTCATCAGTATGAAAGAGATTGAATGTGCGATTAGAAGTTTGAAATGTGGTAAGGCTGCGGGACTAGACAGAGTTACTGCTGAAATGGTCAAGTATGGTGGGCCACGCGTCTGGGACAGCTTTCATCTGCTGTGCAATTTGTGCTGGCGAACGGGGCTGTTCCGGATGATTGGCGATCCGCGGTCATTGTGCCTTTATATAAAGGTAAAGGTTCACATTATGACTGCGGGTGCTATCGGGCGATCAGCTTGACCAGTTTAGCAAGTAAAGTTTACTCGAAGGTTTTGACACGTAGGATGCAAGATAAATCGGAAAGATTTCTATGGGAGGCACAATGCGGATTTAGACCTGGAAGAGGATGCACGGATCAAATGTTTTCTCCGCATGATCACGGAGAAGCTTCTGGCTGCTAACCAGAAGATTTTCTGTGCTTTGTGGATCTTGAGAAAGCATTTGATAAGGTTGTAAGGAAGAAAATGTGGAACTGTTGCCGGGGTATGGTGTGGATGGTCGATTGCCAGGGCTGTGCAGTCACTTTACTGTGACTGTAAAGCCTGTGTGCGGGTAGGGCATGACCTGTCACCCATTTTAGCGTCCAAACGGGCGTAAAACAGGGTTGTGTCATGTCTTCCTGGCTATTCATACTGTATCTCGACAGCTGTTTACAGAAGCTGAAAGATAGCTGTTTGGGTGTGAAATTGGGTGACATAAAAGTAAATTGTCTGCTTTATGCTGATGATGCAGTGCTTATAGCACCATCAGAGGCAGAACTGCAGGCATTAGTCACGTGTATGAAAGAAGAATGTGAAATTAAAGGTCTCCGTTTGAATGCTAATAAAACTAAGGTTCTGGTATTTGAAAGGGACGAAGAAAGAACGAAGTGCGAAATTTGGGTAACAGATTTACCAGAATGTCTAGAACAGGTGAATGAAATTGTATACTTGGGGAGTGCGTTTAGCCGGGATGGAAGATGTGATTTAGATGTGGACAGGCGTGTCGCTGCCGGGAACAAAGTCAATGGTGCCCTGACTGCGTTAATCAAAAGGCAAGGCGTTGTGAAAAGTGCACGCCTTGCAATACATAACGCAGTGTTGGTACCGACTTTGTTATATGGCAGCGAAACCTGGGTATGCCAGAAGAAGCATAAAAGCAGGTTGAATGCAGTGGAGATGCGATCTCTTCGTAAAATGTGCGGCCTTACCATGGCCGACCGAAAGCGAAACGAAGAGATTCGCAATATGGCAGGTTTGAAAGATGACCTTGTCTCAAAATGGATAAGGGCGTGCTTCGATGGTTTGGGCACGTTGAGCGAATGAGTGAAGACCGAATGGTGAAGAAAATATATAGCGAAAGTTAATATTAAAAGGTGTCGAGGTAGACTGAGATTAACTTTCGAAGACCATGTGAGCAAATTGCTCGAAGAGAGGAGGGTCAAGAGTACTCGGATACCTAGACGTGCATGTATGAAGAAGATGATGAATCTGAAAGAAGGAAAGAAGTATGTAGGGATCGTGACACTTGGCGATCTGTTCTCTGGCTACCCCGTCAGGGATTGTGCGTGAAGATAACAAAAAATAATAAAATTATGTCAGTGGTTAGGAACTAGATACTGTGTTACGTAACAGTGCTCTGATATATCCTGTTATTCACATCCATATTCACATCTTTATGAGAGTATATTATCTTAACTGCGTTAGGAGCTAGCCCAAACAAACGAGCTAATCCCGTGCGGATACTGATATCATAGAACGGGCTCTACCAATTTCAGTGATACTATTCACGTTATAGTGCTACGAACGCGGTTAGTTTGAGTATACAAGCATAAAACAGCCTATGAAAGTCCATTTCAGGGATTGATTCCTACAGGCTTCCTCGCGCGGATCATTCAGGCGGATTGGCGATCGCTTTGTCACCAGTTTGCTCATTTTAATCTGGTATTTTTCGAGATAGGTAGGCAGTAGGGCTCCTTCCGTCGCCTCGAGACACTGACGGACCGAGAGGATTCGTATGCACACAAATCATCAACCCCTAGCTTGAAGGCGCGGGGTCGCTAGCAACTAAGCTACGGGGCCGCCGAGAACCTTGCTCCTCCACGCTGCAGCTGTGTCGTCCGGGAGTGGGCGCTGCCCCCCTCCCACCCCGCACCAGCCCCCGGAATCAAGTGACAGCCGTCCAAGTGCAACTGACGTATGAGTATTTAGAGGCCTTCACACAAGCTAATCCAAGAAAGTCACGATAGCCAATCTTTAATCTTGAAACCATTGAAGTTGTTGTTAAGTCAAACTAGAAACTTAACTCTGCCCCTCACTGTACACATATTATAAGTAGCTACTTATCTCTGTTTTAATAATGTTAATGTTGAAAGATACACGAAAACGCATAATAAGTATGAGATTGCGATATTCATATGTACACTGGTGCATGTGAGCAATGCTAGTAAAAATGAGTGTAATTTATGCATATGACAGGTCATATCCAATAACAAAATACTGCAAAAAGACAAAATCTCAATATATTTAAACAGAAACATACAATTCAAAGACAGACCAATCGATAAATGTTGTCATTCAACAAATGACCTTCATCTAACAAAGTGTAATTGCAATATCCATGTGACATGTACCTTATCATGATCATCGTCACCATAACAGTTCAACAGAAGTCATTGCTTGAACATACGCCTCTCCTAAGGATCGCCACATAGAAAGTCCTGTGTCATTGCACCTATCGACTTCCCGCAATGTTCTGCAGGTCGTCGCAGCATCTTGCGGAGACATTCTAATACAGACAGTTGTATAATTATTGATTAAGAAAGATATATTAATTAATAATAATACAAAATTAATAAGTAAGAATTCATTAATTAATTTAAAAGAATCTATTAGTTAATTTATAATATAATTTAATATAATATACTTTATAGAAATATGTATATATCAACAAAAAATCAAATTGCTATATACTCTTTCAAGGTGTGTAAATATTTTAAGAACTTCAATGGAATTTTATATCTTTTCTCCAAATGTACGTACATATACAAGCAACAACAACAAATACGTTAATATGACACCTAGAACTGAGGTGTGATCAGCCCGACTAATGTCTAGGAAAGAGTTAATATTGTATTTCCAACATTATAAAATTTCTTCGCCTGTTTTATCTGCTAGAGATAGACTCTGTGTCACAAACGAATTTAAATTCTTATTCCAATGAATAAATACACAAAATACTGTTGTCAAGTGGTCAGACAAATCAAAATCAAACTTAGACTTCAATAAATGTTTATTGATCCATACTAACAACATTAATTAAAATATAAAAAACAAATGTTGTTTCTAATTGTGTTGCGTCTAACATCAAACATGGTTGCAGCATCGAACAACCCCGGCTAGTTTGTCAATACAATATCCCTTTAAGTTAACAATGTTAAAATAATATTTTACATTAGAAATATTATTAAAAGTACCATTTTATAAATAGGTTTATTAATTTAAATTAAATGTTTCACCATTAATTTATACAATTATCTATTAAACTTAGTAACTATAATTGACCGTTTAACTGAACACTGAACATCTTTCAAAAACAACCTTTTAAAACCAATGTTAAGATAGTATTATTATATAAGAACGGTATTACAAATACTGTTTTATAAATAGCCCTCAGTATATTAAAATTAAATATTAAAACAATGGATTTATAATTATCCATTAAAACTATGTAAACATTAATTAACGCAATAGCTATGAACACCCGGAAAATGGGGACAAAACAAATATCTCTTTAGGTTTATGTTAAAATACTATTAGACACATTACGGGCTATAAATGCCTTAGTTACATTTGGATTGAATAATTACATGAATTTGTAATTATATCTCAAGGCTCTCTTTAACACACTAACCCAAAATACATAATGTAGAAACATACATTGATAGGTTGGAAAATCACATACATTGCACTGATGTCTCAAGTAGTAAAACTCACTTGTGTTATGGAATAAGAAACAACGAATGGGCCATGCAAATACCCAGTCCTGAGGACACATGTAGAAAGTATATTTACTTTTAAACATTTTCCCTTTAGTCTATAGGCACAATGCGGATTTAGACCTGAAAGAGAGTATGATCAAATAAGTTTTCCGCATGATCGATGGAGAAGCTTCTGGCTGCTAACCAGAAGATTTTCTGTGCCTGTGGATCTTGAGAAAGCATTTGATAAGGTTGTAAGGAAGAAAATGTGGAACTGTTGCCGGGGTATGGTGTACGGTCGACGTTAAGGGCTGTGCAGTCACTTTACTGTGACTGTAAAGCCTGTGTGCGGTAGGCATGACCTGTCACCCATGTTTGAAGGTCCAAACGGGCGTAAAACAGGGTTGTCATGTCTTCCTGGCTATTCATACTGTATCTCGACAGCCGTTTACAGAAGCTGAAAGATAGCTGTTTGGTGAAATTGCGACATAAAAGTAAATTGTCTGCTTTATGTTGATGATGCAGTGCGCTTATAAAACCATCAGAGGCAGAACTGCAGGCATTAATACGTGTATGAAAGAAGAATGAAATTAATGGTCTCGTTTGAATGCTAATAAAACTAAGGTTCTGGTATTGAAAGGACGAAGAAAGAACGTGGCGAAATTTGGGTAACCAGAATGTCTAGAACAGGTGAATGAAATTGTATACTTGGGAAGCAAGCTTAGCCGGGATGGAAGATATGATTTAGATGTGATTATAAGGAACAGCGCTGGGAACAAAGTCAATGGTGCCCTGACTGCGTTATCAAAAGGCAAGGCGTTGCGAAAGGCACGCCTTGCAATACATAACGCAGTGTTGGTACCGACTTTATGAGTATGGGCAGCGAAACCTGGGTATGCCAGACAGCATAAAAGCAGGTTGAATGTAGTGGAGATGCGATCTTCGTAAAATGTTGCGGCCTTACCATGGCGACTTAGAAAGCGAAACGAAGAGATTCGCAATACAGGTTTGAAAGATGACCTGTCTCAAAATGACAAGGGCGTATTGATGGTTTGGGCACGTTGAGCGAATGAGTGAAGACCGAATGGTGAAGAAAATATATAGCACGAAAGTTAATATTAAAAGGTGCCGAGGCAGTACTGAGATTAACTGAAGACCATGTGAGCAAATTGCTCAAAGAGAGGGAGGGTCAAGAGTACTCGATACCTAGACGCATGTATGAAGAAGATGATGAATCTGAAAGAAGGAAAGAAGTGAAGTGTAGGGATCGTGACACTTGGCGATCTGTTCTTCTGGCTACCCTGTCAGGGATTGTGCGTGAAGATAAATAAAAAAAATACAAAATTATGTCATGGTTAGGAACTAGATATCAGTTACGCAACAAAGTGCTCTGATATAATCCCGTTATTCACATCCATTCACATCTTTACGAGTATATTATCTTAACCGGTGTTAGGAGCTAGCCCAACAAAACGAGCTAATCCTGCAAGTGATACTGATATCATAGAACGGGCTCTCATCAATTTCAGTGATACTATCTATTGTGTTATAGTACATGAACGCGGTTAGGTTTGAGTATATACATAAAAACAGCCTAAGGAAAGTCCATTTCAGGATTATTGATTCTCCTACAGGCTTCTCGCGATCATTCAGGCGGATTGGCGATCGCTTTGTCACCAGTTTGCTCATTTTAATCTGGTATTTTTTTGAGATAGGTAGGGTAGGTAGGCTCTCCCTCTGTCGCCTCCTCGAGACACTGACGGACCGAGGCCTGTATGTACACAATCTATCAACCCCAGCTTCGAAGGGTCGCTAGCAACTAAGCTACGGGGGCCGCTTGTAACCTGCCTCCACTGCTGCAGTCAGTTGTCCTGGGAGTGGGCGCTGCCCCTCCCACCCCGCACCAGCCCCGGAACTGCGACAGCCGTCCAAGTGCACCGACGTACAGAGTATTTATGTGCCTCTACAAGCCAATCCAAGAAAAGTCACGATAGCCAATCTTAATCTTGAAACTACTTGAAGTTGTTATAAGTTTAAATCCTAGAAACTTCTAACTCTGCCCCTCACTGTACATATTATAAGTAGCTACTTATCTCTGTTTTAATAATGTTAATGTTATATTAAGCACGAAAACGCATAATAAGTATGAGATTGCGATATCTATATGTACACTGGTGTGCATGTGATAATGTTAGTAAAAAATGAGTAATTTGCGTATATGACAGGTCATATTCAATAATAAAATACTAAAAAAGTACAAAACATCAAAATCTCTTCAATATATTTAACAGAAACATACATCTAAAGATAGACCAATCGATAAATGTTGTCATTCAATAAATGACCTTTCACTAACAAAGTGTACTGCAATATCTCATGTGACATGTACTTCTTTAATAAGGATCATCGTCACCATAAGGTTCATCAGAAGTCTACTGTTGAACATACGCCTCTCCTAAGGATCGCCACATAGAAAAAGGTCCTGTGTCATTTGCACCTGAGTCGACTTCCCTGCAATGTTCTGCAGGTCGTCGCAGCATCTTGCGGGAGACATTCTAATACAGACAGTTGTATAATCATTGACTAAGAAAGATATATTAATTAATAATAATACAAAATTAATAAGTAAAGAATTCATTAATTAATTTAAAGAATTCATTATTAATTTATAATATACTTAATATAATATACTTTATAGAAATATGTATATATACTGGAACAAAAATCAAATTCGTTATATACTCTTTCAAGGTGTGTAAATATTTTTAAGAACTTCAAATGGGAATTCTTATATTCTTTTTTCTCCAATGTATGCATATACAAGCAACAACAAATAACATTGCTAATATGACACCTAGAACTGAGGTGATCGTGCCTGACTAATGTCTAGGAAAAGAGTTATTGTATTTCCAACATTACAAAAATTTCTTTTCGCCTGTTTTATCTCCGCTAGAGATAGACTCTGTGTTTGATAAAATCAATTCTAAATTCTTATTCCAATGAATAAATACAATAAATACTGTTGTCAAGGGTCAGACAAATCAAAATCAAACTAGACTTCAATAAATGTTTATTGATCCATACTAACAACATTAATTAAAATATAAAACAAATGTTGTTTCTTAATTGTGGTTGTTGCGTCTAACATCAAACATGGTTGCATCGAATAAACTCTTATTAGTTTGTCAATACAACATCCCTTTTTAAGCCAATGTTAAATAATATTTTTTACATTAGAAATATTATTAAAAGTACCATTTTTATAAATAGGTTGAATATTAATTTAAATTAAATGTTTCAATTATTAATTTATACAATTATCTATTAAACTTAGTAAATATAATTGACCGTTTAACTTGAACACTGAACATCTTTCAAAACAACGTCCCTTTTAAACCAATGTTAAGATAGTATTATTATATAAGAAATCTTATTACAAATACTGTTTTTATAAATAGCCTCAGTATATTAAAATTAAATATTAAAACAATGGATTTATAATTATCCATTAAAACTATGTAAACATTAATTAACGCAATAGCTATGAACACTGAAAAATTAGACAAAACAATATCTCTTTAGCTTATGTTAAAAATACTATTGGGACACATGGCCATAAATGGCCTTAGTTACATTTGATTGAATAATCATATGAATTGTAATTATATCTCGCCTTCTACATTAATTAACCTAAAAATACACATACGTAGAAACATACATTGATAGGGTTGAAAATCACATACATTGCACCGATGTCTCATGCGTAAGTAGCAAACTCACTTGTGTTATGGAATAAGAAACAACGAATGGGCCACAAATACCCAACGTCCCGAGACATGTAGAAAAAAGTATATTTACCTTTAACATTTTCCCTTTAGTCTATATGTCTCATGAATAATATCATCATAGATGCCCCAAGGAGTAATACCCGTCCTAAGTACAAAAAGCATAAAGGGGTTGCGAGGTGTCTGTAGTGCGATCGCCAATCTGCCTGCCAAGCGTGGCGATTACGGCACGAGAGGCCTATGTCCAGCAGTGGATCACTGCAAGCCGTTATGTGTACGTTATATAAGTGTAATGTATAAGTCGAGAGTAACATGCTTTTGTCGGTGCAGCATCTAAGCAAGTAAGCTTAGCTGTGTAACAGCCTTCGACTAAATGCCCGCCCTGCGCTCTTTCTCGCGGTTTTGTAGTTAACGCGAACCTTAATTACGTTTCCTTTAAAGTAATGCTAGCCTTAGTTACATTCCATAACATCAGCTACCGCCAGTGAAAGTTCCGTCAAAATCGGTCCAGACGTTTTGTGTGTCTGTCCGTTTGTTCCGGCTAATCTCTGAGATTTGGCTAGACCGATTTCAACGGGACTTACACTGGCAGAAAGCTGATTTTTTTTGTGGCGTAACGTGGATCAGGTTACTTTTTATTTTAGAAACATATTCATACATATTCCTCCACACAGAGGTAGACAGAAGTTCAGACGATTAAATCCTTCCGACCCAATTCCTTTCACCGAAGATTTTGGGACAACGACAGGTAGCGACGAGCTTATCGTTGTTTTTATGTAGACTGTTAAAGAATAAACAGTTAAAACATGCTGCTCTATTTATTATAAAAACATAACACAATACAACAAATTATTAGTAAATTCTTTGTTCGGAAAGAACATAGTTTTAATTAGGAGTTTCAGCTCAATTTCACTATCGCATCGCATCGTTCGTGACCAGATCTAGGGCCTCAATTGGACCTGGTGACGCTGAGGACGTGGGTCCGTGCAGTGCGCAGCAGCTCGGATATCTGGCGAGGAACGTGCAATTATCCTAACGTTTTAGTCGTTTATATATCATTTAGAATATTAATTATGTCATGGCTAGGAAACTAGATATCAGTTACGTAATAAAGTGCTCTGATATATCCTGTTATTCATCCATTCACATCTTTTGGTGAGTATATTATCTTAACCGGTGTTAGGAGCTAGCCCAAATAAATGAACTAATCCGTAAGGATGTCGATATCACAGAACGGGCTCTACCGATTTGTGTGGATACTATTCATTGTGTTATAGTGCTGAACGCGGTTAGTTTGAGTATATACATAAAAACAGCCTATGAATGTCCATTTCAGGATTGATTCTACAGGTTTTCGCGATCATTCAGGCGGATTGGCGATCGCTTTGTCACCAGTTTGCTCATTTTAATCTAGTGTATTTTCGAGATAGGTAGGGTAGGTAGGGCTCTCCCTCTGTCGCCTCTCGAGACACTCAATACGACAGAGAGGATTCGTATGCACATGAATTATCAACCCCTAGCTTCGAGGGCGGGGTTGCTGGCAACTAAGCTACGGGGTCAGTTTCAGACCTGCTCCTCCACGCTGCAGCTGCGCCTGTCCCGGGAGTGGCGCTGCCACCTTCCCGCCGCGTGCACCAGCTCCCCCGGAACTGCGGACAGCTGTCCAAGTGCACCGACTACATATAGAGTATTTAGAGGTGCTTTCACAAGCCAATCCAAGAAAGTCACGATAGCCAATCTTAATCTTGAAAACTACTTGAAGTTGTTATAAGTTTAAACTTAGAAACTTCTAACTCTGCCTCACACTGTACATATTATAAGTAGCTACTTATCTCTGTTTTAATAATGTTAATGTTGAAAGATACACGAAAACTATAATAAGTATGAGATTGGCGGGACATCTATATGTACACTGGTGCATGTGATAATGTTAGTAAAATGAGGTAATTTACATATGACAGTGGTCATATTCAATAATAAAATACTAAAAAGTATAAACCACAAACTTCAATATATTTAAATAGAGACATACATCTAAAGATGGTAGGACCAATTGATAATGTTGTCATTCAATAAATGACCTTCATTTAACAAAGTGTAACGTAACATTCAAGGTGACATGTACTTTATCATGATCATCGTCATCATAACAGTCTAACAGAAGTCTACTGTTGAAAAAATACGCCTCTCCTAAGGATCGCCACACAGAAAGGTCCTGTGTCATTGCACCCATCGACTTCCCGCAATGTTCTGCAGACGTCGCAGCATCTTGCGGGAGACATATCTAATACAGACAGTCGTATAATCATTGATCAAGAAAGATATATTAATTTGTCAATAATACAAAATTAAATAAGTAAAGAATTCATTAATTAATTTAAAGAATTCATTAGTTAATTTATAATATACTTAATATAATATACTTTATAGAAATATGTATATATATCAACAAAAATCAAATTGCTATATACTCTTTCAAGGTGTGTAAATATTTTTAAGAATTTCAAATGGGAATTTTTATATTCTTTTCTCCAATGTATGTACATATACAAGCAAATAAATAAATAAATACGTTAATATGACACCTAGAACTGAGGTGATCGTGCCCGACTAATGTCTAGAAAAGAGTTAATATTGTATTTCCAACATTATAAAAATTTCTTTCGCCTGTTTTATCTCCGCTAGAGATAGACTCTGTGTCGATAGATTTTAACTTAAATTTTATTCCAATGAATAAATACACAAATACTGTTGTCAAGAGTCAGACAATTCAAAATCAAACTTAGTCTTCAATAAATGTTTATTGATCCATACTAACAACATTAATTGAAATATGAAAACAAATGTAGTTTTTTAATTGTATGTTGCGTCTAACATCAAACATGGTTGCAGCATCGAATAACCCCGGCTAGTTTGTCATCAATACAATATCCCTTTTAAGCCAATGTTAAAAATAATATTTTTACATTAGAAAAATTATTAAAAGTACCATTTTTATAAATAGGCCGAATATTAATTTAAATTAAATGTTTCACTATTAATTTATACAATTATCTATTAAAACTTAAACTATAATTGACCGTTTAACTTGAACACTGGAATGCCCTTTCAAAAACAACGTCCCTTTTAAACCAATGTTAAGATAGTATTATTATATAAGAAATTGATTACAAATACTGTTTTATAAATAGCCTCAGTATATTCAAATTAAATATTAAAAACAATGGATTTATAATTATCCATTAAAACTATGTAAACATTAATTAACGCAATAGCGCGAACACTGAAAAATTAGACAAAACAGTATCTCTTTTTGAGCTTATGTTAAAATACCATTGGACACATGGCGTAAATGGCCTTAGTTACATTGGATTGAATAATTAAGTATGAATTTAATTATATCTCAGGCTCTCTTAACATTAGTGTAACAATACATACTTTGTGAAACATACATTTGAAAGTAGGTTGAAAATCACATACATTGCACCGATGTCTCATGCGTAAGTAGCAAACTCACTTGTGTTATGGAATAAGGAAACAACGAATAGGCCACAATACAGTCCCGAGACATGTAGAAAAAGTAGATTTACTCTTTAACATTTTCCACTTTAGTCTATATGCCCCAAGGAATATGTCATCATAGTACCCCCAAGGAATAATACCCGTCCAGTACAAATGTTGGATTAGGTTATGTTAGGTTGGGTTGCGAGGTGTCTTGGTGGTGCGATCGCCAATCACCTGCCAAGCGTGGCGATTACGGCACGCGAGAGGCCTATGTCCAGCAGTGGACTACTGCGAAAGCTGTTATGTGTGTACGTTATATAAGTGTATTTGCAGTTCGAAAGTAACATAAGCTTTTATTCGGTGCAGCATCCTAAGTAAGTAAAAGCTTAGTTGTGTAACAGCCTTCGACTAAATGCCCCTGCAGCTCTTCTCATGATTTTGTGGTTAACGAAACCTAATTATTATTTCTAAAATAATGCTAGCCTTAATTTACACCTTACAGCATCAGCTACCGCCGGTGAAAGTTCCTCAAAATCGGTCCAGACGTTTCAGGTGTCTACGCCATTTGTTCCGGCTAATCTCTGAGACGGCTAGACCGATTTCCGGCGGGACTTACACTGGCAGAAAGCTTCGATTTTAATAACGTAACGTGGGATCGTAGGCTACTTTTATTGCAGAAACATATTCCATATATATTCCTCCAATACAGAGGTAGACGAAGTCTAGACGATTAAATCCTTCCGACCCACCTTTCACCGAAGATTTTGGGACAACGTGACGAGTAGCGACGGAAAGCTTATGTTGTTTTGCGTAGACTGTTAAAGAAATAAAACAGTTAAAACATGTCAGTTTCCATTTATTATAAAAATATAACACAATACAACAAATTATTAGTAACTTTCTTAGTTCGGAAAGGACATAGTTTTAATTAGGTTTCAGCTCAATTTCAATATCTTGCATCCCCGCGCATCGTTCATTGACTAAATCCAGGGCTCCCAATTGGACCTGGTATTGTTTATCGAGGACGTGGGGGTCCGATGCAGTGGCGCAACAACTCGGATACCTGGCGAGGAACGATTATCTTAACGTTTTAAATGTTTATATATCATTTAGAATATTCTTAATTATGTCATAGTTAGGAACTAGATATATCAGTTACGTAACAAAGTGCTCTGATATATCCTGTTATTCCATCCATTCCATCTTTGCGAGTATATTATCTTAACCGGTGTTGTTGGGAGCTGGCCCAAACAAAACGAGCTAATCCTGCAAGTGATACTGATATCCTGAGAACAGGCTCTACCGATTTCAGTGATACTATTCATTGTGTTATAGTGCTACGAACGCGGTTAGTTTGGTATATACATAAAAACAGCCTATGAAAGTCCATTTCAGGATTGATTCTACAGGCTTCTCGCGATCATTCAGGCGGATTGGCGATCGCTTTGTCACCAGTTTGCTCATTATAATCTGGTATTTTTGAGATAGGTAGGGTAAATTGGGCTCTCCCTCTGTCGCCTCTCGAGACACTGACGGACCGAGAGGATTCGTATGCATGTAAATCATCAACCCCTAGCTTCGAAGGCGGGGTCGCTGGCAGCTGAGGTCAGTTTGTGACCTGCTCCTCCACGCTGCAGCTACTTGGGCGTCACCTGGGAGTGGGCGCTGCCCCTCCGCCACTTGCGCACCCAGCCCCGGAACTGCGACAGCCGTCAGGAGTCACCGACGTACATAGAGTATTTAGAGTTGCCTTCACAAAGCCAATCAAGAAAGTCGATAGCCAATCTTTAATCTGCGAAACTACTTGGGATTGTTATAAGTTAAATCTAGAAACTTCTAACTCTGCCCTCACTGTACATATTATATAGTAGCTACTTATCTCTGTTTTAATAATGTTAATGTTGAAAGATACACAGCGCATAATAAGTGTAAGTTACGATATCTATATGTACACTGGTGTGCATGTGATAATGTTAGTAAAAATGA
>JAGSMR010000760.1:0-47750 GCA_029286605.1 Sericinus montela | reverse complement strand
TCTAACTCTGCCCTCACTGTACATATTATATAGTAGCTACTTATCTCTGTTTTAATAATGTTAATGTTGAAAGATACACAGCGCATAATAAGTGTAAGTTACGATATCTATATGTACACTGGTGTGCATGTGATAATGTTAGTAAAAATGAGTGTAATTTGCGAAGTGCTCTGATATATCCTGTTATTCCATCCATTCCATCTTTGCGAGTATATTATCTTAACCGGTGTTGTTGGGAGCTGGCCCAAACAAAACGAGCTAATCCTGCAAGTGATACTGATATCCTGAGAACAGGCTCTACCGATTTCAGTGATACTATTCATTGTGTTATAGTGCTACGAACGCGGTTAGTTTGGTATATACATAAAAACAGCCTATGAAAGTCCATTTCAGGATTGATTCTACAGGCTTCTCGCGATCATTCAGGCGGATTGGCGATCGCTTTGTCACCAGTTTGCTCATTATAATCTGGTATTTTTGAGATAGGTAGGGTAAATTGGGCTCTCCCTCTGTCGCCTCTCGAGACACTGACGGACCGAGAGGATTCGTATGCATGTAAATCATCAACCCCTAGCTTCGAAGGCGGGGTCGCTGGCAGCTGAGGTCAGTTTGTGACCTGCTCCTCCACGCTGCAGCTACTTGGGCGTCACCTGGGAGTGGGCGCTGCCCCTCCGCCACTTGCGCACCCAGCCCCGGAACTGCGACAGCCGTCAGGAGTCACCGACGTACATAGAGTATTTAGAGTTGCCTTCACAAAGCCAATCAAGAAAGTCGATAGCCAATCTTTAATCTGCGAAACTACTTGGGATTGTTATAAGTTAAATCTAGAAACTTCTAACTCTGCCCTCACTGTACATATTATATAGTAGCTACTTATCTCTGTTTTAATAATGTTAATGTTGAAAGATACACAGCGCATAATAAGTGTAAGTTACGATATCTATATGTACACTGGTGTGCATGTGATAATGTTAGTAAAAATGAGTGTAATTTGCGTATATGACAGGTAAAACAGCCTATGAAAGTCCATTTCAGGATTGATTCTACAGGCTTCTCGCGATCATTCAGGCGGATTGGCGATCGCTTTGTCACCAGTTTGCTCATTATAATCTGGTATTTTTGAGATAGGTAGGGTAAATTGGGCTCTCCCTCTGTCGCCTCTCGAGACACTGACGGACCGAGAGGATTCGTATGCATGTAAATCATCAACCCCTAGCTTCGAAGGCGGGGTCGCTGGCAGCTGAGGTCAGTTTGTGACCTGCTCCTCCACGCTGCAGCTACTTGGGCGTCACCTGGGAGTGGGCGCTGCCCCTCCGCCACTTGCGCACCCAGCCCCGGAACTGCGACAGCCGTCAGGAGTCACCGACGTACATAGAGTATTTAGAGTTGCCTTCACAAAGCCAATCAAGAAAGTCGATAGCCAATCTTTAATCTGCGAAACTACTTGGGATTGTTATAAGTTAAATCTAGAAACTTCTAACTCTGCCCTCACTGTACATATTATATAGTAGCTACTTATCTCTGTTTTAATAATGTTAATGTTGAAAGATACACAGCGCATAATAAGTGTAAGTTACGATATCTATATGTACACTGGTGTGCATGTGATAATGTTAGTAAAAATGAGTGTAATTTGCGTATATGACAGGTCATATTCAATAACCTGAACCTGACAACCCAACCAACTCGGCTATCGTGACTTTATACAAATAAATAAATTAAATAGTTTATGATTAGAAATGAATACACACGAGATGATTTTAACGGTAAAAACAGGAAAAAGAAACACACCCCAGAGTTTAGGCAAGTTCTGTTTCGGGAGGTTTTGTTTTGTATGAACGCAGTATTGTATGTATCTATGTGTGTGTGTTATGACGTTCATAACAGTTTTATCTGTACTTATTCAAATAGCCTTGTCTTTGAGTTCTAAACAATTCTCGAATTATGTATGAAGGTTTTACGAAACAGACAAAATATTTCAATAATTTTACTTAAGTTTCGTTTTCGAAGATTATAATAAGGTAATACTTAGATTCACCATCTCGAATAATGATAATACACAGAAAAGCTGTTGATGCCAAGCTAGAGACAGCTCTTTTAATTATTTTTATAAAATAAATACATATATAGATAGACATGCTTGGATCCCAATGTAAGATGCTATAGTACTTGAGGTTCGGGAATCGGAAACAAAGAAGGTACCACAAACACCCAGACCCGAGAAATGAAGAAAAGTGGTTATTCTACACTGACCCGACCGAATCGAACCTGGACCGAGATGGTGACAATTGAAAACCGGTGTTACGCCACTCGTCGGAGGTCATCAATTGCGCAACATCACTGCCTTTAATTTAATCGGTTATATCTCATTAACAGGTTGCTTAAATTATAAAATTATAAGGACAATTTTAACACATTTTACATAACCAAGATGAAGTCACGATAGCCGAGAGGTTAAGTGGTCTGGCTGAATTTCGAGTCGAGAGACCCCAGTTCGATCCCCAGGTGGCAGGCTCGTACCAATGGGGCTTCAGAAACTTATGTACGAATCATATCGTTGGCTTGACATAAAGACGGTGATGGGCTCACCAACTGTCTGGTTGCCCCGAAATATCTTCGATGGAAGGAGGGCGAAAGGGTCAAGGGGAAACTGTATTGGAATTGCATGAAGATATTAATTTATTATTTATAACCAAGGTAAGTGACGTACTTAATTGAATAAGGATTGATAATCCATCGTACCATCGGATTTCAGAAACTTATGTACAAATCATATCGTTGGCTTGACATAAAGACGGTGATGGGCTCACTGGCGTCAGGTTGTTCCCGAAATATCTTCGATGGAAGATGGCCAAAGGGCTTATAAAACTTTATTGGAATTGCGTGAAGATATTAATTTATTATTTATAATCAAGGTAAGTGACGTACTTATTTGAATAAGGATTGATAATCCATCGTACCAATGGGGTTTTCAGAAACTTATGTACGAATCATATCGTTGGCTTGACATAAAGACGGTGATGGGCTCACCAACTGTCTGGTTGCCCCGAAATATCTTCGATGGAAGATGGGCCAAAGGGTTTGGCAAGTCTTTATTGGGAATTGCGTGAAGATATTAATTTATTATTTATAATCAAGGTAAGTGACGTACTTATTTGAATAAGGATTGATAATCCATCGTACCAATGGGGTTTTCAGAAACTTATGTACGAATCATATCGTTGGCTTGGACATAAAGACGGTGATGGGCTCACCAACTGTCTGGTTGCCCCGAAATATCTTCGATGGAAGATGGCCAAAGGGCTTATAAAACTTTATTGGAATTGCGTGAAGATATTAATTTATTATTTATAATCAAGGTAAGTGACGTACTTATTTGAATAAGGATTGATAATCCAGTTCAGTGAATATTCAATATCTCAATCCCAAATCAATCAATGATTTGGGATTGAGATTATTTGAGATGGTTATCCCGCCATCTGTCGGTAGCCTTTTGCATTTTAAGTGTGTTTAGTGGACCAAAAGATGGATTATCGCAGCCGACTTCACTTTGCTACCCTTTTGTTTAGTGTAATCAAAAATAAAGAGCCTATATATCTCTACAATAAATTAACTTGGTCTAAAGATCAAAATAATAAATATTATACTAAATCATCTACTTATAAATTAATATATCATTTCACCGTACAGCTGCATTTTAGAGGTAGCTTTAAGTACAATGCTACGAAGTGTTGGAATAATCTGCCGCCTCCATTACGTGCTCTCAAGTCGCTTACTACTTTTAAGATTAAATTTAATGTATACTGTATAATGAGCAAATAAGTACTTTATAATAAATAACAACTGCATTGTAATAGTTTAAGAAGTATGCAAAAGGTAATTATTTAAACAGGCTTTATTGTTTTGTCTTTTTTTTATTCACATTGTTTTTATAATATACCTTAATAACATTTAATTGGACGCAACATCAACGATTAGTAGCTATAGAGGCCGCTGCTGCCGACGCCGCACCTGCCGCCCACTGACACAGCTGACGTGAGCGCCACTCATGACGTGATAGCCGCTGGTGATATGATTGCTATGATTGCTACAGGCGACATCAAAATTACTGATGGCATGAATCTCTGGTGACATGATTGCCACCAATCCTTACAAAAGTGGTTTCGTTACTTTTTGTTCAATAGAGAAACGCAAATATGAACAGGTTTCTTTTTAACGAGCTTATGCTTTTTATATCCTCAGGCAATATTCCACCCTGGGTAGGTGGAAGTCTAAACAAAGATCGTTCGGCTCACTTTCCACCGAAGCGTTTTTGAAATAACGTAACAAGTGGTCGCTTGTATTTGGGTGCCATATGAGCTCATGTGGCATCTATCATCAAATCTATTAAAGCCATTTTGTTATCAACCTCTACCTAACATTATCGTAAAGTCAAAAATTTTCAATCACATTTCACCACCGAATTGAATGATTCTTAATAGGAAATTCGTTACATTTTGAAGTTTTACTTCAAAAAGGTCCCACACTTCTCTTTCTGTCTGTGGCTATCAAAAGAGATACTCAAGAGACACTAAAGGAAAACTCTTGAAAATTGTAATGGTTACCCAATGGTAAAGCGAAAGATTAATCTTGAAAAATGTCTACCTGAAAGTAAGCAGGCAGATGTCCGGTACGGCAGATACCAAGCCACGGATCGAGCGTGCAGAGGATACTTACAGACCATTCACTAACTAAGGAATCTTATGGTCTATGCAGTGTTGCTGGAACTGCGGCCGTAAGGCGCAGGAGACCTGCTCGGGCTGCAACGCAGCTCGCTACTGCGGCGCCTTCTGCCAGCACAAAGACTGGGAGAACCATCACCAGGTAACTCCTGCTCCTTCCCCATTTCCCTACAGGAAGCAAGGAAGCAGTCTCAATGGACGTTACTAATCTGTAACTTCATTACAAAGGTGTATTCTTCTGCTCCATCATAATCAATAACTTTGATTGGTAATAAGAATTTTTTTATTTATTTTTTTTTTTATTCACATTGTTTTTATAATATACCTTAATAACATTTAATTGGACGCAACATCAACGATTAGTAGCTATAGAATTAAGTTTGAATCTTTATTTAAAAACAACAAACAAATAGCTTTAGTATATAATTGTAGCTGATAAATACTTATAATAAAAAAATGCTTATGATAAGCTTTCCGAGTTCCCATAAGGTAAGGGTCGGACTGAAAGTCAGTGTCGGGTTATCCCGGCTACAACTGAGTTCGATCCATTTCGTGGTCGTATGCTGCAGCAGTTATTTTATTTTCTATTGTCTATTATTGAAGGAAGGAAGGGGGATTGGTGTATTATATTTATACGCTTTAACCACATGGCAAGTTTCTTTGACATGCCAAGCATCTAATCTATTATGCTTTACTTATTTACATAAGTTTTATTAGGCCTTGTGTAATAAAAAAATATTGTTTCAGGAGTGGAAACATCAGAAAGCAATGAAATCAAAGAGCGGCGAGTGAGATAATGGCGTCCGCAGTCAGATAGACCGAAGAGAGAGTAGCAGAAGTCAGGAGACACGCAATTCCCAATACGAGACAGAGGTCAGTCTGAACAATTAAGTCCTTCGACCCACCTTTCACCGAAGATATTTTCGGGACAACGTGACAGGTGGTGAGCCCATCGCCGCCTTTATGTCCAAACCAACGACCATTAGCCATAAGTTTTTGAAAAGCTAATTTAATTTTGAGCCTACCAACTGGGATCGAACTCGGGTCTATTGACTCGAAATTCCGACCACCCAACCACTCGGCTATCGTGACGTGAAGTCAGGAGACGGGCGGAAGATGCCGTTAACCAGGTTAGCGAGTTTTGTTAAGAGGTCAGGTAAGAGAACTTAACGGCCTGCAAAAGTCCGCTATAGAACAGAAAGATTAGCCATAAACATAACGTTTGGCAAACGGATTGGCGATCGCTGTACCAGACACCCTCGGAACTCAGACGCTGCTCTTCCTCATCAGTCTACTTCATTCTATACTGGTATTTTCTGACATAACGTACTCGATTTGACCATTTACAACTATGCTTTTCCCATAGTCATCTCTTACGACGCCCAAGGAAGAAAGGGAATAATGTATATCCACACATAGCTTTACCAACGGTAAACGAAAATAAAGATATATCTTGTTTGACCAGCTATGTTCATAGGTGTCGGGACTTCAATCCCTGTACCTTTGTTTTGACGTTCTGACGACACCTGTGCCGTGAGAATGAAGGCAATGGAACAATGAGTGTCGCGTGGGCAGGTGAAGCGGCAGGCGCTGGTGGAGCTGCAGCGCGCGCTGGGCGCGGCGGAGGCGCGCGCGCTGGAGCTGGCGGCCGAGCGCGGCGCGGCCGAGCGCGGCAAGCCGGAGCGCGCGCCCGAGCGCCGCCACTCGCCGCCGCGCGACCCCAGCCCCGCGCCGCAGCAGAACGTGAGTGCACCGCCTCCCTCGGCCGCTGCTCCCGACGCCGCACCTGCTGCCCACTGACACAGCTGACGTGAGCGCCACTCATGACGTGATAGCCGCTGGTGATATGATTGCTATGATTGCTACAGGCGACATCAGAATTACTGATGACATGAATCTCTCTGGTGACATGATTGCCACCAATCCTTACAAAAGTGGTTTCGTTACTTTTTGTTCAATAGAGAAACGCAAATATGAACAGGTTTCTTTTAACGAGCTTATGCTTTTTTATATCCTCAGGCAATATTCCACCCTGGGTAGGTGGAAGTCTAAACAAAGATCGTTCGGCTGACTTTCCACAGAAGCGTTTTTGAAATAACGTAACAAGTGGTCGGCTTGTATTTGGGTGCCATATGAGCTCATGTGGCATCTATCATCAAATCTATTAAAGCCATTTTTTTATCAACCTCTACCTAACATTATCGTAAAGTCAAAAATTTTCAATCACATTTCACCACCGAATTGAATGATTCTTAATAGGAAATTCGTTACATTTTGAAGTTTTACTTCAAAAAAGGTCCCACACTTCTCTCTTTCTGTCTGTGGCTATCAAAAGAGATACTCAAGAGACACTAAAGGAAAACTCTTGAAAATTGTAATGGTTACCCAATGGTAAAGCGAAAGATTAATCTTGAAAAATGTCTACCTGAAAGTAAGCAGGCAGATGTCCGGTACGGCTGCTACCAAGCCACGGATCGAGCGTGCAGAGGATACTTACAGACCATTCACTAACTAAGGAATCTTACGGTCTATGCAGTGTTGCTGGAACTGCGGCCGTAAGGCGCAGGAGACCTGCTCGGGCTGCAACGCAGCTCGCTACTGCGGCGCCTTCTGCCAGCACAAGGACTGGAAGAACCATCACCAGGTAACTCCTGCTCCTTCTCCATTTCCCTACAGGAAGCAAGGAAGCAGTCTCAATGGACGTTACTAATCTGTAACTTCATTACAAAGGTGTATTCTTCTGCTCCATCATAATCAATAACTTTGATTGGTAATAAGAATTTATTTTATTTATTTTTTTAATTTTGACGATACTATATGCTTTTGGATAGCTTATCTGACGACGAACTAAGGTTTACGGGTACAAATCCTTCCATGAGCAAACATTTGTTTCTAAATAAATAATATTTAAAATTCGATTCGTCCACGGAGGTGGCTCACGCGATGGCTAGTGATTACCGCCGCCCATGAACACCTGTAATACCATACCAGCTGCAATACCCTGTACAGGGAATGGCGTGATGATACGAATATTTATTTATGGAAATATATATGTATTCAATTACGTTGTACCGTTAGCTTGGACACTAAGACGTTATTAGGCTCACCACTTGTCACGTTGTCCGAAATACGTTTTAGTGAAAAATGGGCAAAAGGACTTCATTGTCTAGACTTCTATCTACCACGGTATGTGAAATATCGTGAAGATATAAAAAATGTAGTTAACTAAAAACTTCTTTCAGGTATGCAGCGGCCGAGAGCAGAAACCAACAGCGCTGCTCCGTACATCGCCGCCCACCACCGCGACAACCATCGCTAAGACGCTCCCGCGCGCCACCACTCCCATCACCGCGGCCGGCACCGCGCCCAGCGCCGCCGTCACCACCGAACAGACCAGCAGACTGTCGCTCACCACTCTGAACTCGGCCGAAAGGTTGCTGGCCAACAACCCGGACAGGAACCTGCCGCCCAACACTGACAGGATCGCTCTGGCCAACCTGTCCACGGCTCAGGGCCTGATAGGAGCTATAGGTGGGAAGAAATGACGAATTAATAAAGAGCTACTGGGTAACACAGTACGACTCCCCAGAAAAGTTAGGAGGTAATTCATCATGATAAAATTCGAAGGTTATTGTAATAGTAATACGAAAATATTGTGTGTGGAAGCTCCGACGCACGACTGGAGTTTACTTCTTACAAACCATTATAAAATATTTAGATAAAGAAATGAGGTTAAATGAACGGATGATAAAAGAGAATTATGGATGATAAAAGCATGCGTGATTTTATCTGTGCTAGAGTGGCGTAAGTATCGGTTTTCCTGCTCTAAAATTCAGAGTTCGATTCTCAGAAGTAAACTCCAATTACAATAATTTAATTTTGGGATAGTTTTAATAAATTATTTGTACATTGATAAGTAAACATGGATCTAGAATTAAAAATAAAATATGTTTTTATTTAAAAGATTTATACGGTGTTAAGTAAATTTATTGTTCTAGAAACGTGTTAATCTCATTTTTCATAATTTTTAAATACATTATTTTTTTTTTTATTTTAACATAAATATTCAAGTTATTATTTAATTCATCGTTGATTTTTCTCTTTTATAAAAGGCATAGTATATATTCTTTATTCTATTTATTGTAAGTATTACAGATTTTTCCACATTAATATAGAATAATTGTAAATATTATCTGTGCCATAGACTGTTTTTTTTAAATAATAGGTGTCTATGTTATGTATGTTGAAGTTTCTCGAGCATAAGAACGAGTTCAAATAAACTGCGTGGTATAAGGATAATTCGCAGTTATTGGAAATTAAGTAAATTAGAAATAACTGTGATGTATTACAAATAATCTTAGTGTTCAAGGCTAAGCAGTGGTTGTAAGCTAGTTAATCAGTCTTGGTACCAGGTAATTCCTTATTGCAAGTTTCAATTTCATTTGTATATATTATTTCAAGACTACATTGTAAGAATTACTGTTATTCTTTAATTTCTGTTGACTAGAAACATAATTCACGATAGCCGAGTGGTTGGGTGATCGGAATTCGAGCCCAGAGACCCGAATTCGATCCTCAGGTAGTAGAATCGTAGCAATGGATTTTTTTTTCGAAACTTATGTACGTTTTATATCGTTGGATTGGCTCATAAAGACGGCGACAGGCTTGCCCTCTGTAACGTTGGCCCAACAAATGTCTTCGATGAAAGTTGGGTAGAAAGGACTTAATTGCCCCAGACCTTTTTCTACCATCGTATTAGAAACATAATTTTTTTGTTAATGTTTCTTAAATCTCTAATGTTGTATAATTATAACAAAGTCTCAGTATGGTTTCCTTACTAAACATTTACAAAAATAAACAAATTACTTATTGAATAAGGAGAGATTTCAATAAATATCTTAGGTTTATATTTAACGTACCGTATCTTAGTAATGCTTTCATCGACCCAGCCACTGTGTCTCATCTGAATCAATTTTACCAAGTAGTTTATTTCTAGAACATTCTTACAATACCATAGAAATTAATATCATATTTATTATGTAAATAATATTTTTATCGTCAATAACAAAACTATTATGTAAGATTTCTTATCTGTAATTGTCAATAGAATTATAATTTACTAATGTAAATATTTTATTATAGAATTGACTATGAACATGAACATATCTTTATAAAAATTGTTTAATCTATGTTTCCATATCTACTCTGTGCAATATTAAAATAAATCCTTTAGTAATTAATTTAACATAGATGAAAATATAACGAAGTGTCATAGTATATATTCTTTATTCTATTTATTGTAAGTATTACAGATTTTTCCACATTAATATAGAATAATTGTAAATATTATCTGTGCCATAGACTGTTTTTTTTTTAATAATAGGTGTCTATGTTATGTATGTTGAAGTTTCTCGAGCATAAGAACAAGTTCAAATAAACCGCGTGGAATAAGGATAATTCGCAGTTATTGGAAATTAAGTAAATTAGAAATAATTGTGATGTATTACAAATAATCTTAGTGTTCAAGGCTAAGCAGTGGTTGTAAGCAAGTTAATCAGTCTTGGTACCAGGTAATTCCTTATTGCAAGTTTCAATTTCATTTGTATATATTATTTCAAGACTACATTGTAAGAATTACTGTTATTCTTTAATTTCTGTTGACTAGAAACATAATTCACGATAGCCGAGTGGTTGGGTGATCGGAATTCGAGCCCAGAGACCCGAATTCGATCCTCAGGTAGTAGAATCGTAGCAATGGATTTTTTTTTTCGAAACTTATGTACGTTTTATATCGTTGGATTGGCTCATAAAGACGGCGACAGGCTTGCCCTCTGTAACGTTGGCCCAACAAATGTCTTCGATGAAAGTTGGGTAGAAAGGACTTAATTGTCCCAGACCTTTTTCTACCATCGTATTAGAAATGGCGTGAACATAATTTTTTTGTTAATGTTTCTTAAATCTCTAATGTTGTATAATTATAACAAAGTCTCAGTATGGTTTCCTTACTAAACATTTACAAAAATAAACAAATTACTTATTGAATAAGGAGAGATTTCAATAAATATCTTAGGTTTATATTTAACGTACCGTATCTTAGTAATGCTTTCATCGACCCAGCCACTGTGTCTCATCTGAATCAAGGCATAAGATTTTACCAAGTAGTTTATTTCTAGAACATTCTTACAATACCATAGAAATTAATATCATATTTATTATGTAAATAATATTTTTATCGTCAATAACAAAACTATTATGTAAGATTTCTTATCTGTAATTGTCAATAGAATTATAATTTACTAATGTAAATATTTTATTATAGAATTGTTCATGAATATCTTCATAAAAAATTATTTAAACTATGTTTCCATATCTACTCTGTGCAATATTAAAATAAACTTTAGAAATTAATTTAACATAGATGAAAATATAACGAAGTGTCATAGTATATATTCTTTATTCTATTTATTGTAAGTATTACAGATTTTTCCACATTAATATAGAATAATTGTAAATATTATCTGTGCCATAGACTGTTTTTTTTAAATAATAGGTGTCTATGTTATGTATGTTGAAGTTTCTCGAGCATAAGAACGAGTTCAAATAAACTGCGTGGTATAAGGATAATTCGCAGTTATTGGAAATTAAGTAAATTAGAAATAATTGTGATGTATTACAAATAATCTTAGTGTTCAAGGCTAAGCAGTGGTTGTAAGCAAGTTAATCAGTCTTAGTACCAGGTAATTCCTTATTGCAAGTTTCAATTTCATTTGTATATATTATTTCAAGACTACATTGTAAGAATTACTGTTATTCTTTAATTGTTGTTGACTAGAAACATAATTCACGATAGCCGAGTGGTTGGGTGATCGGAATTCGAGCCCAGAGACCCGAATTCGATCCTCAGGTAGTAGAATCGTAGCAATGGATTTTTTTTTCGAAACTTATGTACGTTTTATATCGTTGGCTTGGATATAAAGATACCGACAGACTCATCACTTGTCACTTTGTCGGCGAAAAGAGGATCGACAAGTCCTTATTGTCTGGATCTCTGGCTACCCAAGTATAAATAAAAAATAATTAAATAAATATCTTCACGCATTCGCAATACTGTGGTAGTAAAAGGTATAGTTCTTTCTACATACATTTCACCGGAGCTTATATAGGACAACGTGACAGGCGGTAAGCCTGTCGCTGAAGTAGTGTGCAAACCAACGATGGAGTGGTACATTAGTTTTTGAAAAACCCATTGGTACGAGCCTGCCACCTGAGAACTCGGGTCTCCCGACTCGAAATTCAAAACACCCAACCACTCAGCTATCGTGACTAATCTATAAATGAGAAGATTTATTTTGTATTTGCCGTCGCATTTTATTTGCGCAAAACATGAATGTACGTCCATACGAAAGACAAAGATGGCGCCATACAAACGCCCAAACCGAAATATATTTTTTGATGTGGTCTTAACGATATTAGTTTTGTTTGATTAAAATTTAGCTCCATCGTTTTAAACAGCAAACGATTTTGTTGTTATAGTGAGATTACATTCATTCCTTTAAATTTGTTACCGCCAACACATAACTATACTACCATATCATATCATACCAACCAAAATACTAAGCCAATTATAACTAACCAAATTACCAAATACTAACCAATCATATTGAGCATACCAGTAACCATCTACAACGACGACAGTGTTGGTGACCTTTCACGTTGTACCAGAAAAGCTTCGGCGAAAAGAGGATCGACAAGTCCTTATTGTCTGGATCTCTGGCTACCCAAGTATAAATAAAAAATAATTAAATAAATATCTTCACGCAATTTCCAATACAGTTGTAGACAGATAAGTCCCACCTTCCTCCGAAGATATTTTGGGACCCAAATACGGCAATTGCAAACAGAATACGATTTTAGTCAAGTCGTTAATATCGTTGAGGCAGAGAAAATATCCGGATATAACGGAGAGGGTCCGAAATATTTTCCATGGTTTTTCTTTTAAAAAATTATCACGCCCGTTCGTTTGACCTGCCTTTTACCGAACCTTACACCGGAGAAATTTTTGGGGACAACGTTAGTAAGCCATTCCAAGGCATCAATATAAATCGTACATATGTTTTTGAAAAAAAAAAACCGCTGCCACCTGCGGATCGACCTCGGGTCTCTTGATACAAATATCGATTACCCAATCACTCGGCTATCGTGACTAATCTATAAATGAGAAGATTTATTTTGTATTTGCCGTCGCATTTTATTTGCGCAAAACATGAATGTACGTCTATACGAAAGACAAAGATGGCGCCATACAAACGCCCAAACCGAAATATATTTTTTTGATGTGGTCTTAACGATATTAGTTTTGTTTGATTAAAATTTAGCTCCATCGTTTTAAACAGCAAACGATTTTGTTGTTATAGTGAGATTACATTCATTCCTTTAAATTTGTTACCGCCAACACATAACTATACTACCATATCATATCATACCAACCAAAATACTAAGCCAATTATAACTAACCAAATTACCAAATACTAACCAATCATATTGAGCATACCAGTAACCATCTACAACGACGACAGTGTTGGTGACCTTTCACGTTGTACCAGAAAAGCTTCGGCGAAAAGAGGATCGACAAGTCCTTATTGTCTGGATCTCTGGCTACCCAAGTATAAATAAAAAAATAATTAAATAAATATCTTCACGCAATTTCCAATACAGTTGTAGACAGATAAGTCCCACCTTCCTCCGAAGATATTTTGGGACCCAAATACGGCAATTGCAAACAGAATACGATTTTAGTCAAGTGGTTAATATCGTTGAGGCAGAGAAAATATCCGGATATATCGGAGAGGGTCCGAAATATTTTATGTACGATTTGTATTTCTCTTGTACACTGTCTCCGCGAAAGGCTGACTAACTTTCATCGTTTGTTCATGTTAGGTTGTGTCTGTTTAGCATTAGGACAATGATCGGGCATGGCCCTGAATGTGGAGTCATCTCAGGTCCCAATTGAAAATCAGTGCTTCAGTAAGACATTATGACCATAGACCTCTTTTTAATCACATCATTTAGTTGTTTTGTTTTTTGTTTAAGTTACGTGCGACAGTAGTTAGTATTTATGTGTAGCTGACCAACAAAACTTTTCCTTCTTTCTTTCAATTTGCCCTGAACAACCACCGGTGAAAACTCACGAAAAAACTAATTTCTCTGCTACCTATAGCTCCTAACTACTACTAATGTGCGAGAATAAAAAAAAGATATTTGCTTTGATCATGACCTCTAAAAAATCCTCAACAAGAAACCTAAACTCCACATCTCTTAAATGTTTTTTTGAATGTATTAAAAATAAAAAGCAAATAAATAGACATACAAACGCCCAAACCGAAATATATTTTTGATGTGGTCTTAACGATATTAGTTTTGTTTGATTAAAATTTAGCTCCATCGTTTTAAACAGCAAACGATTTTGTTGTTATAGTGAGATTACATTCATTCCTTTAAATTTGTTACCGCCAACACATAACTATACTACCATATCATATCATACCAACCAAAATACTAAGCCAATTATAACTTACCAAATAACCAAATACTAACCAATCATATTAAGCATACCAACCAACAGTAACCATCTACAACGACGACAGTGTTGGTGACCTTTCACGTTGTACCAGAAAAGCTTCGGCGAAAAGAGGATCGACAAGTCCTTATTGTCTGGATCTCTGGCTACCCAAGTATAAATAAAAAATAATTAAATAAATATCTTCACGCAATTTCCAATACAGTTGTAGACAGATAAGTCCCACCTTCCTCCGAAGATATTTTGGGACCCAAATACGGCAATTGCAAACAGAATACGATTTTAGTCAAGTGGTTAATATCGTTGAGGCAGAGAAAATATCCGGATATATCGGAGAGGGTCCGAAATATTTTCCATGGTTTTTCTTTTAAAAAATTATCACGCCCGTTCGTTTGACCCGCCTTTTACCGAACCTTACACCGGAGAAATTTTTGGGGACAACGTTAGTAAGCCATTCCAAGGCATCAATATAAATCGTACATATGTTTTTGAAAAAAAAACCCCGTTGGAATGAGACTGCCACCTGCGGATCGACCTCGGGTCTCTTGATACAAATATCGATTACCCAATCACTCGGCTATCGTGACTTACATCGTAACGTATATTTTTCTGTGTTTATATATTGAATTACATGCTATTTTAAACGTTTTTTTAAAAAAGACATAATCTTATTTTCAATCTCTTATGCTTTTGCTATACAATTTTTTTATATAAGATATTTGGATTGGTTTTCCAATAGCCACAAGGGGGTTTGATAAAAGGAATTCGAAACAGGACACTCGAGTTAATTCCCCTGAAGGAAGTGTTTACAAAACTTATGTACGATTTGTATTTCTCTTGTACACTGTCTCCGCGAAAGGCTGACTAACTTTCATCGTTTGTTCATGTTAGGTTGTGTCTGTTTAGCATTAGGACAATGATCGGGCATGGCCCTGAATGTGGAGTCATCTCAGGTCCCAATTGAAAATCAGTGCTTCAGTAAGACATTATGACCATAGACCTCTTTTTAATCACATCATTTAGTTGTTTTGTTTTTTGTTTAAGTTACGTGCGACAGTAGTTAGTATTTATGTGTAGCTGACCAACAAAACTTTTCCTTCTTTCTTTCAATTTGCCCTGAACAACCACCGGTGAAAACTCACGAAAAAACTAATTTCTCTGCTACCTATAGCTCCTAACTACTACTAATGTGCGAGAATAAAAAAAAGATATTTGCTTTGATCATGACCTCTAAAAAATCCTCAACAAGAAACCTAAACTCCACATCTCTTAAATGTTTTTTTGAATGTATTAAAAATAAAAAGCAAATAAATAGACATACAAACGCTCGAAAAATATAACGTTGCGTTTTTCCGACTAAGAATTAAGAAATATATTCATTACTTTAAGTAGATTATTTACCTTTACCCCAGACTTTTTTAATTTCTCCCTGAATCTTTAATTGCTTGATAATCAAAGTAGCATATAATGCGAAGGTCAATCAAGCATAACATAAAATTGACCTCTAAAAAATCCTCAACAAGAAACCTAAACAGGTGTTTAAATTTTAAAGCTGAGAACCAGCTCGTTCAGATAGCCTTTCAAACAGAGAACACCGCAACAAAATTGTTGCATTGATTTAGGAGCTACGAGGATGACACATACACAAGGTATAAATAAAATACAAAATTAAAACACAAATTCTTTAATAATCTACTCGATACTGGCACATCCCGGTTGACCCTTTGGGCTCCTCACCCGACTGCAGTTTGCAGATACTGTCTCCGCACACGTATTCGCCCTTTCTCAGGTTCCGATCTAGCTGGGATTTATGCGGGACATCTGGAAAAACAATACTACATAATTGTACCTTTTTAGGAGAACAATAATACTACCTTGTCAGGAGAGCCGAGTGATTGGGCGATCGGAATTCGAGTTAAGGGACCCGAATTTGATCCCCAGGTGGCAGGCTCGTATCAATTACTTTGTTCAAAACTTATGTAAAATTTATATCGTTGGCTTGGATATAAAGATACCGACAGACTCATCACTTGTCACTTTGTCGGTGAAAGGTGGGTCCAAAGGACTTAGTTGTCTAGACCTGTGTCTACCCTTAGTATAGGGAAACCCCTGTTGTGTTGTTGTTTTCGATTCGGTATTATGGTATTGGGAGTGCGTGAAGATAAATAATAATGCTGTAAGTTAAGAGAAAAACATTATAATGGGTTCGTTCGATGAGTGTTCAATGTATACAAGTGATTTGTATGAATAATTATAATTAGTAATGTTCCAAGAAAGATGAAAGAAGCATGATGCACACACATGACGTGTTCCGGAAACAAACAGATGAGCTCGCGGTCAATAGACGGCATTGAGAATATTGTTATTAATCTTTATTACCAAGTAGTTTTTTCAATATTTATGTACGATTTATATCGTTGGTTTGGACTTGATAGACGGTGACAGGCTCACCTCGTGTCACGTCATCCCAAAATTTCTTCGGTGGATGTTATGTCAGAGGGACTTAATTATCTAGTCTAGACCTCTGTCTACCCCTGTACTGGGAATGGCGAGAAATATTTATGTATATATATTGTATGGACAGAAAAGACGGCGAAAGGCTCGCCACCTGTCACGTTGTCCCATTAAACTTCTTCGGTGGAAGGTGGGTCGAAAGGACTTAATTATCCAGATATATTGCATATGTCTATATCTATCTGTATTTGGAATGGCGTGAAGATATTTTTGTTATTTTTATTACCTTACTGAGTACCGTAAGCCCATTATCAGAAATATGTGATTAAAGACTACTCCTCCGTATAGAATTCGATAAGGAACTTGTTAGGATGGCTGTTAGCTCGTTATTCGTTTTAATAAAAAGTTCGTCACATACCATGGGTTTTGAATTTGTAGCAAACTGAATAAATAAATAAATACATAAACGGGAACAAAATGACAAACATTGCTCTGATCACATTATAAGTAGCTAAAGCACGCGTGTTATGGAATCAGATACAACCAAGGTATCTGGTGATACCCAGACCTGATTAAATGAAGCAAAAGTGGTTTTATACTTTGTCCCGTCCAGGAATCGAGCCCCAGGTCTTAGAGCTGGCACCTTGAAATCCGGTGAGTACGCTACTCATCCATGGACGTCGTCGACATAAAATAAAATAATTACGCTAATAAATTAAAGGAATTTACTTTAATCTTTCTATTCTTATCATGTGCTAGCTGAATATAATATGTGCTACATCAATCTTAAATTATACGTATAATATGAAGAGTCAGAGGCTTTACGGTTTTAGTCTTTAGTGGTACGTTTTACTCGTAAAAACACACATTCACGCGCCCGCGCCCCTTTTTCGTACACACACACACACACACACACACACACACACACATACCCATTTATTACCCAGCAAATTGACTAAACAAATCATTATCCACACGCTACTTCCCAAACTCAGTAAGCAGAGGTCTAGGCAATGAATGTAACTTAAAACGTGATAGGCTCATCAGCCTACCGCGGTGCGGTGATGGTTCAAGCTGCTAATCAACTCTATTTTCGTAGGTGTCACGGAAGCGGATTAAAAGGTCATGAAAAATGTAATCGCGCGGAACTATCCCAACTGTATTGGTTGAAGTCACTTGCCAAGTTGAAGCTAGGTTTTTAAGCTAAGATAGTAAACTTTTTATCGTGTGATATCGGCGTAAAAATCTACCACCCACTTTCTTTCAATGGGTGTAGTAATAGTCATCTAAGAGAAAAGGCTTTATATACGATCTACTGGCAGATGACGTATAACTATCTAGTAAATTACTAGACCCAATTCAGGAGCCCGGTGACGAGCAGCTGCGTCTAAGCGACAGCAGCAATTTGGTACTGAGATCGCCAATCCAATCGGTAAGCGTGGCGATTACGGCAAACCCTTTACGGGAAAAGTATATTCTTTAGTGGACCTTTATAGGCATAACGGCCTATAAAGGTCCACTACATAATTATAATTACTTGTGTGTTATTGTTGTCGTGAGGTACGGTCTCAAATATATAAATCACTACTTTTCAAAAAATCTTTAAATGCAATGACTGCGCAGAGCGGGTTTAACCGTATCGAAGAATAAGAACTTTAAATTTAAACTAGAGCCTTAAAGACCCATCTGGGGATCGACCTCGGGTCTCTTGACTCGAAATTCCGACCACCCAACCACTCGGCTATCGTGACTTTTATACAAATAAATAAATTAAATAGTTTATGATTAGAAATGAATATACACGAGATGATTTTAACGGTAAAAACAGGAAAAGAAACACATCCCAGAGTTTAGGCAGTTTCGTTTCTCGGGAGGTTTTGTTTTGTATGAACGCAGTATTGTATGTATCTATGTGTGTGTGTTATGACGTTCATAACAGTTTTATCTCTACTTATTCAAATAGCCTTGTCTTTGAGTTCCAAACATTTCTCGGATAATATCTGAAGGCTTTTCGGAAACAGACAAAACATTTCAATAATTTTACTGTTTTTCGTTTTCTTATAAGATGTGTGCTTTAGTGTTTATAATTTTTACTTAGTTGCTATTAGTGAAAATCTGTTATTGGCTTTTAAGTTGTTATTTTGTTTGTTAAATTATGTATTAAATAAGCTGTTGGTTTTCCATAAGTAAATAAATAGATAAATGCTAATAATGTTGCTTTGTAAATTATCTTGTCTCTTAATGAAATACTAAGAATAAAATGTTGCAGATAGAAGACGACAGTTTGTTAAGAGGAAAACTTGATTTTATACTACACTAGCTGACCAACTTCGTGTGCGCCAATTTATCAAATACATAAACTTAAACTACCTATGTTATAAATAGGTTTTCATTTATACACCTCAGTCGCTTTGAACAGCAGGGTATGAATTGTATTATTTTATAGTAGCTTAGGAGATGGCCATGTATATTTTTACTTTTTCAAAACGAATGTTGTAAATGATGTTCCTACGCTACTTCAAGATCTTCTCACGCCCTTTTCGAAGATTATAATAAGGTAATACTTAGATTCACCATCTCGGAATAATGATAATACACAGAAAAGCCGATGCCAAGCTAGAGACAGCTCTTTTAATTATTTTTTTATAAAATAAATACATATATAGATAGGGACATGCTTGGATCCCAATGTAAGATGCTATAGTACTTGAGGTTCGGGAATCGGAAACAAAGAAGGTACCACAAACACCCAGCCCCGAGAAATTGAAGAAAAAATGGTTATTCTACATTGACCCGACCGGGAATCGAACCCGGGACCTCGAGATGGTGACACCTTGAAAACCGGTGTTACGCCACTCGTCGGAGGTCGTCAATTATGCAACACTACTCGCCTTAATTTAATCGGTTATATCTCATTAACAGGTTGCTTAAATTATAAAATTATAGGGACAATTTCAACACATTTTACATAACCAAGATGAAGTCACGATAGCCGAGTGGTTGGGTGGTCTGAATTTCGAGTCGAGAGACCCGAGTTCGATCCCCAGGTGGCAGGCTCGTACCAATGGGGTTTTCAGAAACTTATGTACGAATCATATGTTATCGAGGGCGAAAGGGTCAAGGGGGGAAACTGTATTGGGAATTGCATGAAGATATTAATTTATTATTTATAATCAAGGTAAGTGACGTACTTAATTGAATAAGGATTGATAATCCATCGTACCAATGGGGATTTCAGAAACTTATGTACGAATCATATCGTTGGCTTGGACATAAAGACGGTGATGGGCTCACCAACTGTCAGGTTGCCTCGAAATATCTTCGATGGAAGGTGGGCCAAAGGGTCAAGGGGGGAAACTTTATTGGGAATTGCGTGAAGATATTTATTTATTATTTATAATCAAGGTAAGTGACGTACTTATTTGAATAAGGATTGATAATCCAGTCTGCGGAATTATCTCAAATAATCTCAATCCCAAATCAATCAATGATTTGGGATTGAGATTATTTGAGATGGTTATCCCGCCATGTGTCGGTAGCCTTTTGCATTTTCAATGCTTTTCCTTTAGCTGCCATTCACATCGTCGTTATATCGTCGTATCGTAAAGGAATGAAGAGATTGGTGTATTATATTTATACGCTTTAACCACATGGCATTTTTTGACATGGTGATCACGATTTCACCATTTACTTTGATTCTTTTCCCTTAGTCGTTTCTTACGACACCCAAGAATGAAAGGGAATAGTGTATATCCACACACAGCTTCACCAACGGTAAACGAAAATAAAGATATATCTTGTTTGACCAGCTATGTTCATAGGTGTCGGGACTTCAATCCCTGTACCTTTGTTTTGACGTTCTGACGACACCTGTGCCGTGAGAATGAAGGCAATGGAACAATGAGTGTCGCGTGGGCAGGTGAAGCGGCAGGCGCTGGTGGAGCTGCAGCGCGCGCTGGGCGCGGCGGAGGCGCGCGCGCTGGGCGCGGCGGAGGCGCGCGCGCTGGAGCTGGCGGCCGAGCGCGGCAAGCCGGAGCGCGCGCCCGAGCGCCGCCACTCGCCGCCGCGCGACCCCAGCCCCGCGCCGCAGCAGAACGTGAGTGCACCGCCTCCCTCGGCCGCTGCTGCCGACGCCGCACCTGCTGCCCCACTGACACAGCTGACGTGAGCGCCACTCATGACGTGATAGCCGCTGGTGATATGATTGCTATGATTGCTACAGGCGACATCAAAATTACTGATGGCATGAATCTCTCTGGTGACATGATTGCCACCAATCCTTACAAAAGTGGTTTCGTTACTTTTTGTTCAATAGAGAAACGCAAATATGAACAGGTTTCTTTTAACGAGCTTATGCTTTTTTATATCCTCAGGCAATATTCCACCCTGGGTAGGTGGAAGTCTAAACAAAGATCGTTCGGCTCACTTTCCACCGAAGCTTATTTGAAATAACGTGACAAGTGGTCGGCATGCATTTGGGTGCCATATGAGATCACGTGACATTCAAATGTCATCTCCGTACATCCAAACTTTTTCAAATGGATTCAAGCCAATTTTCTCTACCTAACATTTTCGTTTTTTCAAGAATTTTCAATCGTTTTTCACCACCAAATTGAATGAATCTTAATAAGAAATTCGGTACTTTTTGAAGCATTACTTTAAAAAAAGGTCCCACACTTCTCTCTTTCTGTCTGTGGCTATCAAAAGAGGTGCTGACTCAGGGAAAACTCTTGAAAATTGTACTCAATAGGGCAGCGTAAGAACTATTTCAAAAAATGTCAAACTGAAATTAAGCAGGCAGATGTCCGGTACTGCAGCTACCAAGCCACTCACCTAGCGTGACGGAAGAGACCCACGTCTTGCAGAGGATACTTACAGACCATTCACTGACTAAGGAATCTTATGGTCCATGCAGTGTTGCTGGAACTGCGGCCGTAAGGCGCAGGAGACCTGCTCGGGCTGCAACGCAGCTCGCTACTGCGGCGCCTTCTGCCAGCACAAGGACTGGGAGAACCATCACCAGGTAACTCATGCCCCTTCTCCATTTCATTACAGGACAGAAGTCTCAATGGACTTTGCGTTACGAATCTGTTAGTTCACTAGAAAGATATAGATTCTTCTTCTGCTCCATCATAATCAATAACTTTGACTGGTAAAAAGAATTTTGACGATTCTATATGCTTTTGGATAGTGTGCCTTTTGATTTGTACCGGCAACCCTTAAGTTAGGGGTATAAATCCTTCCATGAGCAAACATTTGATTACGCGAAAAAATAGATATGGATATAAATATTCATATATACTTCTAAATAAATAATATTTAAAATTGCATTCGTCCATGGAGGTCGTCTAAAATACATGTATATTTATTTTTAAAAAGTCACGATAGCCGAGTGGATCGGAATTCAAGTCGAAGGACCCGATTTCGATCCCCAGATGGCAGGCTCGTATCAATGGGTTTGTTCAAAAACCTATGTACGATTCATATCGTTGGCTTGGACATAAAGACGACGACCGGCTTACCACCTGTCACGGTGTCCCAAAAATATCTTCGGTGGAAGGTGGATCGAAAAGACTTAATTGTCTAGACCATTCCCTATACAGAGGTAGACCTCTTTATAGGGAATGGCGTGAAGATTTTTATTAGTAATAGTGTTTATACTTGAATCATGGATGTTATTATTTCTTTGTAAAGTTATAATTTTATATTTTAATGTTTATACAAATATTAATTTATGGAGATACATATATAGGTATTTAACTATGTTGTATCGTTAGCTTGGCCTAAGACGGCGACAGGCTCACCACCTGTCACGTTGTCCGAAATAAGTTTTAGTGAAAAATGGGTCAATAGGACTTCATTGTCTCGACCTCTATCTGCCCCGGTATGTGAAATATCGTGAAGATATAAACAATGTAGTTAACTAAAAACTTCTTTCAGGTATGCAGCGGCCGAGAGCAGAAACCAACAGCGCTGCTCCGTACATCGCCGCCCACCACCGCGACAACCATCGCTAAGACGCTCCCGCGCGCCACCACTCCCATCACCGCGGCCGGCACCGCGCCCAGCGCCGCCGTCACCACCGAACAGACCAGCAGACTGTCGCTCACCACTCTGAACTCGGCCGAAAGGTTGCTGGCCAACAACCCGGACAGGAACCTGCCGCCCAACACTGACAGGATCGCTCTGGCCAACCTGTCCACGGCTCAGGGCCTGATAGGAGCTATAGGTGGGAAGAAATGACGAATTAATAAAGAGCTACTGGGTAACACAGTACGACTCCCCAGAAAAGTTAGGAGGTAATTCATCATGATAGAATTCGTAGGTTATTCATTTTAAATTAATTAAATAATTAATTTAACATAGATGTAATAGTAATACGAAAATATTGTGTGTGGAAGCTCCGACGCACGACTGGAGTTTACTTCTTACAAACCATTGTAAAATATTTAGATAAAGAAATGAGGTTAAATGAACGTATGCATAAAAGCATGCGTGATTTTATCTGTGCTAGAGTGGCGTAAGTATCGGTTTTCCTGCTCTAAAATTCAGAGTTCGATTCCCGGTCGGGGAAATTTAGAAAACACTTTTTCTAGATATTCTCTGGTCTGGCTGTTTGTGGTACCTTTGGTGTATCTGATTCCGTAAGTGCTTTCTCTTTACTTTGGTATCAGAGCAATGTATGTGATGTTGTCCCTATGTAGGTGTTTATATATAAGTAATTATATATTGTTTATTCATCAAAATAATATAAACATAGTTACGGAATCATAAACAAATGGCACAGAGTACTGTCGTCTTCATTTACCATGCGGCCGAAAGTACTCTGTGCCGCACACATAACGTAACTAAGAGAGTTTGGTTTTATTCCCCATACGTTTTCATACCCTGAGCATTTCATATGAAAATCGATTCCCAACAAGTAAACTCCAATTACAATATATTTAATTTTTGGATAGTAATGAATTAGATTTTTAAATTTAATAAATTATTTGTACATATATTGTAAAATAAAATATGTTTTTATTTAAAAGATTTATACGTCGTTAAGTAAACTTATTGTTCCAGAAACATGTTAATCTAATTTTTCTTAATTTTTAAATATAATAGTTTTTTATTTTATTGTAAGTATTACAGATTTTTCCACATAAATATAGAATACGTGTAAATATTATCTGTGCCATAGACTGTTTTTTTTTTTTAATAATAGATGTCTATGTTATGTATGTCGAAGTTTCTAGAGCATAAGAACGAGTTTAAATAAACCACGTGGTATAAGGATAATTCGCAGTTATTGGAAATTAAGTAAATTAGAAATAATTGTGATGTATTAGAAATAATCTTAGTGTTCAAGGCTAAGCAGTGGTTGTAAGCTAGTTAATCAGTCTTAGTACCAGGGAATTCCTTATTGCAAATTTAAATTTTATTTGTATATATTATTTCAAGACTAGGTTTTTCAAAACTTATGTACGAATATCGTTGGCTTGGACATAAAGACGGCGACAGGCTCACCACCTGTCACGTTGTCCCTAACAAATCTTCGGTGGAAGGTGGGTCGAAGGGACTTAATTGTCTAGACACGACCTCTGTCTACCCTTGTTTTGGGAATATCGTGACATGATAAATATCTTAGATTTATATTTAACGTACCGTATCGTAATAATGCTTTTATCGAACCGGCCACTGTGTCTCATTTGAATCAAGGTATAAGCTTGTACCAAGTAGTTTAAATCTAGAACATTCTTACCATACCATAGAAAGTAATATCATATTTATTATGTAAATAATATTTTTAACGTTAATAACAAAACTATTATGTATGATTTCTTATCTGTAATTATCAATATAATAATAACGAATAGAATTATAATTTACTAATGTAAATATTTTATTACAGAATTGTCCATGAACTAGAACATATCGTTATAAAAATTATTTAATCTATGTTTCCATATCTACTCTGTGCAATATTAAAATAAATCCTTTAGTAATTAATTTAACAAAGACGTAAATTTAACGAAGTGTCATAGTGTATATTTTCGAATTTAATAATGTAATTAAATTATAATTAATTGTATAAATTATTCATTCCGAGCATGTTTCGCGTTCATAATTAAAAGCTACTTAGAAAATCGTTGTTTCATTTTATTGTATGTATCACCGAATGTATCCTAATTTGGTGTCTTATTGGCTGTGAAGTGAATGTTTGCGTGAAATGAGTGGCCAAAGAGCTGCTGGTCGACCCAGACGAGGTATGACGAAAGGAATAGGACGGAATGTATTCTTCTGTCCTGAGAAAGGTTGCCTAAGTAAGTCGCGGATATGTTCAAAACTTTTCCGTGGCCTCGCCAATTTAAAGCAGCGGCGAACATCGGATTTCAGTCGTTGTGATCCTTGAATGGTACGTGTAAGCTAGGCTTTCGATATATTAAAATGTAAATAATATGCGATAATAATATGTGAATAATATGTACTAGTATGTGAATTTATAATATTAATGTGAAATGTCGAGGAGGAAATACCTATGTTGAACAAGTATATTTAAGTTTAAGAGGAGAGATATCCAAAATAGAGATATAATATAATTTAAAATCATTTATTTTGCTGACTTCGGAGACCATAATCTTTTCTTTGTAATTCCTTTATGTATTTAATGCTTGATATAAGGATCTTACATTTTTATATCTTCATGCATACTGTGATAGTAAAAGGTATAGTTCTTTCTACATACATTTCACCGGAGCTTATATAGGACAACGTGACAGGTGGTGAGCCTGTCGCCGTCTTTATGGCTAAGCCATCGATATAGTTCGTACATAAAAAAGTTTTTAAAAAAGCCATTGGTACGAGCCTGTCACCTGGGGATCGAACTCGACTCGAAATTCAGACCACCCAACCACTCGGCTATCGTGACCAATCTTTAAATGAGAAGATTTATTTTGTATCTGCCGCTTGTGTACATGAGAGACGCATTTTATTAGCGAAAAACATGAATTTACGTCCATACGAAAGACAAAGATGGCGCCATACAAACGCCCAAACCGAAATATATTTTTAGTTAGTTTATTACTTACTAGTACTTATTAGTTTAGTTTGATTAAATTTTAGCACCGTCGTTTTAAACAGGTAACGGTTTTATTGTTATAGTGAGATTACATTCATTCCTTTAAATTTGTTACCGCCAACACATAACTATACTATCATGTCATATCATACCAACCATACCAATCATATTAAGCATACCAACCACAGTAACCATTTGCAACGACGACAGGGTCACCACCTTTCACGTTGTACCAGAAAAGCTTCGGTGAAAAGAGGATCGACAAGACCTTATTGTCTGGATCTCTGCCTACCCAAGTATAAAAAACAAAATTATAAAATAAATATCTTCACGCAATTTACAATACAGTGGTAGACAGAGGTCTAGTGCAGAGAATTAAGTCGCTTTGCCCCACCTTCCATCGAAGATATTTTCAGAACAACTAGACAGGTGGTGAGCACGTCGCTCTCTTTACGTCCAAGCCAATGATATAATTCGTACATGAAATTTTTTGAAAAACAAAAAATATAACGTTGCGTTTTTCGCACAGGTTCACGATCACCTCATTCCCAGAGGTTAATGTTATTAAGAGGTTAGGTTAGTTAGGTAAAGATTAATTCTGTAATATTAAAATAATGCTTCCCATAAAAAATTTCTTGAATAAATTTCTTAAATTAGTTACTCATTGCCCGTAACAAATACCTCACATATTTGTTACGGACAATTATAGCTAATGAAGATCTGTCATAATCGCCACGCTTGCCAAGCGAATTGGTGATAACACTATCAGACACCTAGCGTCTTATACGTTGCTAACTGTCAGTATGCTGAATTGATTGAATTGGTATTATTTGAGATGGTTATACCGCCATCTGTCGGTAGCCTTTTTAATTTTTAATGCTTTTCCTTTAGCTGCCGTTTATATCATCCACAGGAATGAAGAGAGTGGTATATTATTTTATATTATATTTATATGCCGTAACCACATGGCAAGTTTCTTTGACATGCCAAGCTATTATGCTTTACTTATTTACATAAGTTTTTCTTAGGCCTTGTGTAATAAAAAAATATTGTTTCAGGAGTGGAAACATCAGAAAGCAATGAAATCAAAAGAGCGGCGAGTGAGATAATGGCGTCCGCAGTCAGATAGACCGAAGAGATAGTAGCAGAAGTCAGGAGACGGGCGGAAGATGCCGTTAACCAAGTTAGCGAGTTTTGTTAAGAGGTCAGGTAAGAGAACTTAACGGCCTGCAAAAGTCCGCTATAGAACAGAAAGATTAGCCATAAACATAACGTTTGGCAAACGGATTGGCGAGACTGATGAGGAAGAGCTGCTCTTCCTCATCAGTCTACTTCATTCTATACTGGTATTTTCTGACATAACGTACTCGATTTGACCATTTACAACTATGCTTTTCCCATAGTCATCTCTTACGACGCCCAAGGAAGAAAGGGAATAAAGTATATCTACACATAGCTTTACCAACGGTAAACGAAAATAAAGATATATCTTGTTTGACCAGCTATGTTCATAGGTGTCGGGACTTCAATCCCTGTACCTTTGTTTTGACGTTCTGACGACACCTGTGCCGTGAGAATGAAGGCAATGGAACAATGAGTGTCGCGTGGGCAGGTGAAGCGGCAGGCGCTGGTGGAGCTGCAGCGCGCGCTGGGCGCGGCGGAGGCGCGCGCGCTGGAGCTGGCGGCCGAGCGCGGCAAGCCGGAGCGCGCGCCCGAGCGCCGCCACTCGCCGCCGCGCGACCCCAGCCCCGCGCCGCAGCAGAACGTGAGTGCACCGCCTCCCTCGGCCGCTGCTGCCGACGCCGCACCTGCTGCCCACTGACACAGCTGACGCGAGCGCCACTCATGACGTGATAGCCACTGGTAGCATGTTTGCTATGATTGCTACAGGCGACATCAGAATTACTGATGACATGACTCTCTCTGGTGACATGATTGCCACCAATCATTACAAAAAAGGTTTCGTTACTTTTTGTTCAATAGAGAAACGCAAATATGAACAGGTTTCTTTTAACGAGCTTATGCTTTTTTATATCCTCAGGCAATATTCCACCCTGGGTAGGTGGAAGTCTAAACAAAGATCGTTCGGCTCACTTTCCACCGAAGCGTTTTTGAAATAACGTGACAAGTGGTCGGCTTGTATTTGGGTGCCATATGAGCTCATGTGGCATCTATCATCAAATCTATTAAAGCCATTTTGTTATCAACCTCTACCTAACATTATCGTAAAGTCAAAAATTTTCAATCACATTTCACCACCGAATTGAATGATTCTTAATAAGAAATTCGTTACATTTTGAAGTTTTACTCCAAAAAAGGTCCCACACTTCTCTCTTTCTTGTCTGTGGCTATCAAAAGAGATACTCAAGAGACACTAAAGGAAAACTCTTGAAAATTGTAATGGTTACCCAATGGGAAAGCGAAAGATTAATCTTGAAAAATGTCTACCTGAAAGTAAGCAGGCAGATGTCCGGTACTGCAGATACCAAGCCACGGATCGAGCGTGCAGAGGATACTTACAGACCATTCACTAACTAAGGAATCTTATGGTCTATGCAGTGTTGCTGGAACTGCGGCCGTAAGGCGCAGGAGACCTGCTCGGGCTGCAACGCAGCTCGCTACTGCGGCGCCTTCTGCCAGCACAAGGACTGGGAGAACCATCACCAGGTAACTCCTGCTCCTTCTCCATTTCCCTACAGGAAGCAAGGAAGCAGTCTCAATGGACGTTACTAATCTGTAACTTCATTACAAAGGTGTATTCTTCTGCTCCATCATAATCAATAACTTTGATTGGTAATAAGAATTTTTTTTATTTATTTTTTTTATTTTGACGATACTATATGCTTTTGGATAGCGTATCTGACGACGAACTAAGGTTTACGGGTACAAATCCTTCCATGTGCAAAAATTTGTTTCTAAATAAATAATATTTAAAATTCGATTCGTCCACGGAGGTGGCTCACGCGATGGCTAGTTATTACCGCCGCCCATGAACACCTGTAATACCATACCAGCTGCAATACCCTGTACAGGGAATGGCGTGATGATACGAATATTTATTTATGGAAATATATATGTATTCAATTACGTTGTACCGTTAGCTTGGACACTAAGACGTTATTAGGCTCACCACTTGTCACGTAGTCCGAAATACGTTTTAGTGAAAAATGGGCAAAAGGACTTCATTGTCTAGACTTCTATCTACCACGGTATGTGAAATATCGTGAAGATATAAAAATGTAGTTAACTAAAACTTCTTTCAGGTATGCAGCGGCCGAGAGCAGAAACCAACAGCGCTGCTCCGTACATCGCCGCCCACCACCGCGACAACCATCGCTAAGACGCTCCCGCGCGCCACCACTCCCATCACCGCGGCCGGCACCGCGCCCAGCGCCGCCGTCACCACCGAACAGACCAGCAGACTGTCGCTCACCACTCTGAACTCGGCCGAAAGGTTGCTGGCCAACAACCCGGACAGGAACCTGCCGCCCAACACTGACAGGATCGCTCTGGCCAACCTGTCCACGGCTCAGGGCCTGATAGGAGCTATAGGTGGGAAGAAATGACGAATTAATAAAGAGCTACTGGGTAACACAGTACGACTCCCCAGAAAAGTTAGGAGGTAATTCATCATGATAGAATTCGAAGGTTATTCATTTTAAATTAATTAAATAATTAATTTAACATAGATGTAATAGTAATACGAAAATATTGTGTGTGGAAGCTCCGACGCACGACTGAGTTTACTTCTTACAAAACCATTATAAAATATTTAGATAAAGAAATGAGGTTAAATGAACGGATGATAAAAGAGAATTATGGATGATAAAAGCATGCGTGATTTTATCTGTGCTAGAATGGCGTATGTATCGGTTTTCCGGCTCTAAAATTCAGAGTTCGATTCTCAAGAAGTAAACTCCAATTACAATAATTTAATTTTGGGATAGTTTTAATAAATTATTTGTACATTGATAAATTAAACATGGATCTAGAATTAAAAATAAAATATGTTTTTATTTAAAAGATTTATACGTCGTTAAGTAAATTTATTGTTCCAGAAACGTGTTAATCACATTCTTTTATTTCTAAATAGAGTTTTTTATTTTAACATAAATATTCAAGTTATTATTTAATTCATCGTTGATTTTTCTCTTTCATAAAAGGCATTATAAATATACTTTACTGTTTATTGTAAGTATTACGGATTTTCCCACATAAATATTCCCATATAACCTTGTAAATATTATCTGTGCCATAGACTGTTTTTTTAACAATAGATCTATGTCTATGTTATATATGTTGAAGTTTCTAGAGCATAAGAACGAGTTCAAATAAACCGCGTGGTATAAGGATAATTCGCAGTTATTGGAAAATAAGTAAATTAGAAATAATTGTGATGTATTACAAATAATCTTAGTGTTCAAAGCTAAACAGTGGTTGTAAGCTAGTTAATCAGTCTTGGTACCAGGTAATTCCTTATTGCAAGTTTCAATATCATATGTATATATTATTTCAAGAATACATTGTAAGAATTACTGTTATTTTTAATTTCTGTTGACTAGAAACATAATTCACGATAGCCGAATGGTTGGGTGATCGGAATTGAGCCCAGAGATCCGAATTCGATCCTCAGGTAGTAGCCCGTAGCAATGTTTTTTTTCGAAACTTATATACGTTTTATATCGTTGGATTGACCAATAAAGACGGCGACTTGGTTGCCCTTTGTAACGTTGGCCCAGAAAGGACTTAATTGTCCCAGACCTTTGTCTGCCAGAGAATTAGAAATGGCGTGAACATATTTTTTTTGTTAATGTTTCTTAAATATCTAATGTTGTATAATTATAACAAAGTCTCAGTATGGTTTCCTGATTAACATTTACAAAAATAAACAAATTTATTATTGAATAAGGAGAGATTTCAATAAATATCTTAGATCTTTATTTGATGTACCGTATTGTAGTAATGCTTTCATCGACCCAGCCACTGTGTCTCATCTGAATCAAGGCATAAGCTTTTACCAAGTAGTTCAAATCTAGAACATTCTTACAATACCATAGGAAGTATATCATATTTATTATGTAAATAATATTTTTATCGTCAATAACGAAACTATTATATAAGACTTCTTATCTGTATTTGTCAATATAATAATAATGAATAGAATTATAATTTACTAATGTAAATATTTTATTATAGAATTGACTATGGACATGAACATATCTTTATAAAAAAATTGTTTAATCTATGTTTCCATATCTACTCTGTGCAATATTAAAATAAATCCTTTAGTAATTAATTTAACATAGATATAAATTTAACGAAGTGTCATAGTGTATATTTTCGAATTTAATAATGTAATTAAGTAATAATTAATTATATAAATTATTCATTCCGAGCATGTTTCGCGTTCATGATTAAAAGCTACTTAGAAAATCGTTGTTTCATTTTATTGTATGTATCACCGAATGTATCCTAATTTGGTGTCTTATTGGCTGTGAAGGGAATTTTTGCGTGAAATGAGTGGCCAAAGAGCCACAGGTCAGGTCAGACAGCATATGATGGTGCACCGAAAGGAATAGGACGGAATGTATTCTTCTGTCCTGAGAAAGGTTGCCTAAGGAAGTCGCGGATATGTGCAAAAACTTTTCTATGGCCTCACCAATTTTCGCAACGGCGAACATCGGATTACAGTCGTTGTGATCCTTGCATGGTACGTTTAAGCTAAGCTTTCGACATATTTAAAATTTAGGTAATATGAGATTATAATATGTGAATTTATAATATTAATGTGAAATGTCGAGGAGGAAATACCTATGTCGAACAAGTATATTTAAGTTTAAGAGGAGAGATATCCAAAATAGAGATATATTATAATTTAATGTAAATATTATCTGTGCCATAGACTGTTTTTTTTTAATAATAGGTGTCTATGTTATGTATGTTGAAGTTTCTCGAGCATAAGAACGAGTTCAAATAAACCGCGTGGTATAAGGATAATTCGCAGTTATTGGAAAATAAGTAAATTAGAAATAATTGTGATGTATTGCAAATAATCTTAGTGTTCAAAGCTAAACAGTGGTTGTAAGCTAGTTAATCAGTCTTGGTACCAGGTAATTCCTTATTGCAAGTTTCAATATCATATGTATATATTATTTCAAGAATACATTGTAAGAATTACTGTTATTTTTTAATTTCTGTTGACTAGAAACATAATTCACGATAGCCGAATGGTTGGGTGATCGGAATTCGAGCCCAGAGATCCGAATTCGATCCTCAGGTAGTAGCCCGTAGCAATGGGTTTTTTTCGAAACTTATATACGTTTTATATCGTTGGATTGACCAATAAAGACGGCGACCTGGTTGCCCTTTGTAACGTTGGCCCAGAAAGGACTTAATTGTCCCAGACCTTTGTCTGCCAGAGTATTAGAAATGGCGTGAACATATTTTTTTTGTTAATGTTTCTTAAATATCTAATTGTATAATTATAACAAAGTCTCAGTATGGTTTCCTGACTAAACATTTAGAAAAATAAACAAATTACTTATTGAATAAGGAGAGATTTCAATAAATATTTTAGATCTTTATTTGACGTACCGTATTGTAGTAATGCTTTCATCGACCCAGCCACTGTGTCTCATCTGAATCAAGGCATAAGCTTTTACCAAGTAGTTCAAATCTAGAACATTCTTACAATACCATAGGAAGTAATATCATATTTATTATGTAAATAATATTTTTATCGTCAATAACGAAACTATTATATAAGATTTCTTACCTGTAATTGTCAATATAATAATAATGAATAGAATTATAATTTACTAATGTAAATATTTTATTATAGAATTGACTATGAACATGAACATATCTTTATAAAAAAATTGTTTAATCTATGTTTCCATATCTACTCTGTGCAATATTAAAATAAATCCTTTAGTAATTAATTTAACATAGATATAAATTTAACGAAGTGTCATAGTGTATATTTTCGAATTTAATAATGTAATTAAGTAATAATTAATTATATAAATTATTCATTCCGAGCATGTTTCGCGTTCATGATTAAAAGCTACTTAGAAAATCGTTGTTTCATTTTATTGTATGTATCACCGAATGTATCCTAATTTGGTGTCTTATTGGCTGTGAAGGGAATTTTTGCGTGAAATGAGTGGCCAAAGAGCCACAGGTCAGGTCAGACAGCATATGATGGTGCACCGAAAGGAATAGGACGGAATGTATTCTTCTGTCCTGAGAAAGGTTGCCTAAGGAAGTCGCGGATATGTGCAAAAACTTTTCTATGGCCTCACCAATTTTCGCAACGGCGAACATCGGATTACAGTCGTTGTGATCCTTGCATGGTACGTTTAAGCTAAGCTTTCGACATATTTAAAATTTAGGTAATATGAGATTATAATATGTGAATTTATAATATTAATGTGAAATGTCGAGGAGGAAATACCTATGTCGAACAAGTATATTTAAGTTTAAGAGGAGAGATATCCAAAATAGAGATATATTATAATTTAAAACATTTATTTTGCTAATTTCGGAGACCATAACCTTTTTCTTTATAATTTCTTTATGTATTTAATGCTTGATAATATAAGAAAAATTGCCATAACAAGGACGATACACATCTCCATAAGGATCTTACATTTTTTATATCTTCACGCATTCGCAATACTGTGGTAGTAAAAGGTATAGTTCTTTCTACATACATTTCACCGGAGCTTATATAGGACAACGTGACAGGCGGTAAGCCTGTCGCTGAAGTAGTGTGCAAACCAACGATGGGAGTGGTACATAAGTTTCGAAAAACTCATTGGTATATGCATTCCTTCTGGAGATCGAACTTAAGCTTCATAATTTGAATTATGAACAATAATTAATAAAAGCAATAATTTAAACTTTCGATGGTTTGGACACGTTGAACGAATGAGTGAATCACAAATTCGTTCAACATGCCCAAAACTGCCGTATTGCGAATCTCTTATTTCCTTTTCGGTCACCCATGGTAACGCATTCGGCGTTATGCGGCGTTAATTTAAGAAGAGATGGCGAGATTTGTAAGCACAATATAATTTCTATAAATAAAAAAAAAATATCTTCACGCAATTCCCAATAAGGGGTAGACAGAGGTCTAGTCTAGACAATTAAGTCCCTTCGACCCACCTTCCACCGAAGATATTTTCGGGACAACGTGACAGGTGGTGTGCCCGTCACCGTCTTTACGTCCAAGCAAACGATGAAATTCGTACATAAGTTTTTGAAAAACCCATTGGCACGAGCCTGCCACCTGGGGATCGTTCTCGTGTCTCCCGGCTCGAAATTCAGATCACTCAACCACTCAGCTATCGTGACTAATCTATAAATGAGAAGATTTATTTTGTATTTGCCGTCGCATTTTATTTGCGCAAAACATGAATGTACGTCTATACGAAAGACAAAGATGGCGCCATACAAACGCCCAAACCGAAATATATTTTTTGATGTGGTCTTAACGATATTAGTTTTGTTTGATTAAAATTTAGCTCCATCATTTTAAACAGCAAACGATTTTGTTGTTATTGTGAGATTACATTCATTGCTTTAAATTTGTTACCGCCAACACATAACTATACTACCATATCATATCATACCAACCAAAATACTAAGCCAATTATAACTTACCAAATAACCAAATACTAACCAATCATATTAAGCATACCAACCAACAGTAACCATCTACAACGACGACAGTGTTGGTGACCTTTCACGTTGTACCAGAAAAGCTTCGGCGAAAAGAGGATCGACAAGTCCTTATTGTCTGGATCTCTGGCTACCCAAGTATAAATAAAAAATAATTAAATAAATATCTTCACGCAATTTCCAATACAGTTGTAGACAGATAAGTCCCACCTTCCTCCGAAGATATTTTGGGACCCAAATACGGCAATTGCAAACAGAATACGATTTTACTCAAGTCGTTAATATCGTTGAGGCAGAGAAAATATCCGGATATATTCGGATATATCGGAGACGGTCCGAAATATTTTCCATGGTTTTTCTTTTAAAAAATTATCACGCCCGTTCGTTTGACCGGCTTTTACCGAACCTTACACCGGAGAAATTTTTGGGGACAACGTTAGTAAGCCATTCCAAGGCATCAATATAAATCGTACATATGTTTTTGAAAAAAAAAAACCGTAGGAATGAGACTGCCACCTGCGGATCGACCTCGGGTCTCTTGATACAATTATCGATTACCCAATCACTCGGCTATCGTGACTTACATCGTAACGTATATTTTTCTGTGTTTATATATTGAATTACATGCTATTTTAAACGTTTTTTTAAAAAAGACAATCTTATTTTCAATCTCTTATGCCTTTGCTATACAATTTTTTTATATACGATATTTGGATTGGTTTTCCAATAGCCACAAGGGGGTTTGATAAAAGGAATTCGAAACAGGACACTCGAGTTAATTCCCCTGAAGGAAGTGTTTACTAAACTTATGTACGATTTGTATTTCTCTTGTACACTGACTCCGCGAAAGGCTGACTAGCTTTCATCGTTTGCACATGTTTGGTTGTGTCTGTTTAGCAGTAGGTCAATGATCGGGCATGGCCCTGAAAGTGGAGTCATCTCAGGTCCCAATTGAAAACCAGTGCTGCAGTAAGACATTATGCTGACCATAGACCTCTTTTTGATCACATCATTTAGTTGTTTTGTTTTTTGTTTAAGTTACGTGCGACAGTAGTTAGTATTTATGTGTAGCTGACGAACAAAACTTTTCCTTCTTTCTTTCAATTTGCCCTGAACAACCACCGGTGAAAACTCACGAAAAAACTAATTTCTCTGCTACCTATAGCTCCTAACTACTACTAATGTGCGAGAATAAAAAAAAGATATTTGCTTTGATCATGACCAATAAAGTCCACATCTCGTAAATGTTTTTTTGAATGTATTAAAAATAAAAAGCAAATAAATAGACATACAAACGCTCGAAAAATATAACGTTGCGTTTTTCCGACTAAGAATTAAGAAATATATTCATTACTTTAAGTAGATTATTTACCTTTACCCCAGACTTTTTTAATTTCCCCCTGAATCTTTAATTGCTTGATAAACAAAGTAGCATATAATGCGAAGGTCAATCAAGCATAACATAAAATTGACCTCTAAAAAATCCTCAACAAGAAACCTAAACAGGTGTTTAAATTTAAAGCTGAGAACCAGCTCGTTCAGATAGCCTTTCAAACAGAGAACACCGCAACAAAATTGTTGCATTGATTTAGGAGCTACGAGGATGACACATACACAAGGTATAAATAAAATACAAAATTAAAACACAAATTCTTTAATAATCTACTCGATACTGGCACATCCCGTTGCACCCTTTGGGCTCCTCACCCGGCTGCAGTTTGCAGATACTGTCTCCGCACACGTATTCGCCCTTTCTCAGGTTCCGATCTAGCTGGGATTTATGCGGGACATCTGGAAAAACAATACTACATATTTGTACCTTGTCAGGAGAACAATAATACTACCTTGTCAGGAGAGCCGAGTGATTGGGCGATCGGAATTCGAGTTAAGGGACCCGAATTTGATCCCCAGGTGGCAGGCTCGTATCAATTACTTTGTTCAAAACTTATGTACAATTTATATCGTTGGCTTGGATATAAAGATACCGACAGACTCATCACTTGTCACTTTGTCGGTGAAAGGTGGGTCCAAAGGACTTAGTTGTCTAGACCTGTGTCTACCCTTAGTATAGGGAAACCCCTGTTGTGTTGTTGTTTTCGATTCGAAAAACAACTGCTTACTTTGGGATTACGATCTCTATCTTTACTTTTAAACATAAATTTTGTTTTGTATCGGCTGCGGTTTAAAACCGAAATCGTCGAAGACCATTAACGAAAATCATTGACCATTTGTTTCATTTTTGCTAGCAGCAAGAGTCTATGTTTAAGTTTAATATCTCGTAATGTAAATTGTTTAATTTTCCAAAATTTGGGAGTTCAGTCAAGTCCGGATTAGAACCCAGCATCGTTCGAGTAAACAGTTAAGTACGCTATCATTTTAAATTATAAATGATTTAGGCCTAAGATTAGTCATTCGAAACTAATATACCTTGCGGTGGTGGCTCGTGGCCTATTACACTTTGTGGGGTGAACGCGGACGCGGATGATACTTCGCAGAAAGGTCAGGGCTGTACTTGTATCTGTTGGCAATTAGGGTCGAGACTCCCACCCATGTCACCACAGCCACGGTCATGATGAAAATCTGTAATTTATTTTTGACACTATTAACTGGAGCTGGAAACATCGTCACATTAGGCGAGTGGTTGGATAATCGGAATTCGAAACAAGAGACCCGAGTTTGATCTAGGTAGCTGGTTCGTTGCAGTGGGTTTTTCAAAAGCTTATGAACGATTTATATCGTTGGCTTTGACTTAATCACGGCAACAGATTCACTACCTATCACGCTGTCAAATGAAGATGACGTGAACAGTGGGTCGAAAGAGCTTCGTTATCTAGGCCTACATATTGTAATCATAAAAAAATAGAAAGAAAAAAAGAAAGAAAGAAACTTTCATTGCACATAATACACCACGAACATAGTAATTTAAAGAGACAATTAAACAATGAAACAAAATTAACATACTCAGAGAAAAATTAAACAATTGACAATAAATAAATGACACGAAAAAAATAACAGTTGTTTATTTAAAAACATATTTGAAATATTTGTCTTCAAAACAACACCAACTATCCAAAGGTCAACTAAAAGATCCCCTCCACTATCACAAAGACATGAGAAACATTTCTTTAAGTTCACTTGCGTATTTGTGAGTCGAAAGGGTTAAAAATTGTCAGGACTTCTGACATTAGATTTGGATTTGTAACATTCTGGTATTATGGTATTGGGAGTGCGTGAAGATAAATAATAATGCTGTAAGTTAAGACAAAACATTATAATGGGTTCGTTCGATGAGTGTTCAATGTATACAAGTGATTTGTATGAATAATTATAATTAGTAATGTTCCAAGAAAGATGAAAGAAGCATGGTGCACACACATGACGTGTTCCGGAAACAAACAGATGAGCTCGCGGTCAATAGACGGCATTGAGAATATTGTTATTAATCTTTATTACCAAGTAGTTTTTTCAATATTTATGAACGATTTATATCGTTGGCTTTGACTTAATCACGGCAACAGATTCACTACCTATCACGCTGTCAAATTAAGATGACGTGAACAGTGGGTCGAAAGAGCTTCGTTGTTCAGGCCTATATATTGTAATCATAAAATAATAGAAAGAAAAAGAAAGAAAGAAACTTTTATTGCACATAATACACCACGAACATAGTAATTTAAAGAGACAATTAAACAATGAAACAAAATTAACATACTCAGAGAAAAATTAAACAATTGACAATACCTATAAATAAAATATAAACATGACACGAAAAAAATAACAGTTGTTTATTTAAAAACATATTTGAAATATTTGTCTTCAAAACAACACCAACTATCCAAAGGTCAACTAAAAGATCCCCTCCACTATCACAAAGACATGAGAAACATTTCTTTAAGTTCACTTGCGTATTTGTGAGTCGAAAGGGTTAAAAATTTTCAGGACTTCTGACATTAGATTTGGATTTGTAACATTCTGGTATTATGGTATTGGGAGTGCGTGAAGATAAATAATAATGCTGTAAGTTAAGAGAAAAACATTATAATGGGTTCGTTCGATGAGTGTTCAATGTATACAAGTGATTTGTATGAATAATTATAATTAGTAATGTTCCAAGAAAGATGAAAGAAGCATGATGCACACACATGACGTGTTCCGGAAACAAGAGACCTGAGTTTGATCTAGGTAGCAGGTTCGTTCCAGTGGGTTTTTCAAAAGCTTATGAACGATTTATATCGTTGGCTTTGACTTAATCACGGCAACAGATTCACTACCTATCACGCTGTCAAATTAAGATGACGTGAACAGTGGGTCGAAAGAGCTTCGTTGTCTAGGCCTATATATTGTAATCATAAAATAATAGAAAGAAAAAAAAAAAGAAAGAAAGAAACTTTCATTGCACATAATACACCACGAACATAGTAATTTAAAGAGACAATTAAACAATGAAACAAAATTAACATACTCAGAGAAAAATTAAACAATTGACAATAAACAAATGACACGAAAAAAATAACATTTGTTTATTTAAAAACATATTTGAAATATTTGTCTTCAAAACAACACCAACTATCCAAAGGTCAACTAAAAGATCCCCTCCACTATCACAAAGACATGAGAAACATTTCTTTAAGTTCACTTGCGTATTTGTGAGTCGAAAGGGTTAAAAATTTTCAGGACTTCTGACATTAGATTTGGATTTGTAACATTCTGGTATTATGGTATTGGGAGTGCGTGAAGATAAATAATAATGCTGTAAGTTAAGAGAAAAACATTATAATGGGTTCGTTCGATGAGTGTTCAATGTATACAAGTGATTTGTATGAATAATTATAATTAGTAATGTTCCAAGAAAGATGAAAGAAGCATGATGCACACACATGACGTGTTCCGAAACAAACAGATGAGCTCGCGGTCAATAGACGGCATTGAGAATATTGTTATTAATCTTTATTACCAAGTAGTTTTTTCAATATTTATGTACGACTTATATCGTTGGTTGACTTGATAGACGGTGACAGGCTCACCTCGTGTCACGTCATCCCAATATTCTTCGGTGGATGTTGTGTCAGAGGGACTAAATTATCTAGTCTAGACCTCTGTCTACCCCTGTATTGGGAATGGCGAGAAGATATTCATGTATATATATTGTATGGACAGAAAAAAACGGCGAAAGGCTCGCCACCTGTCACGTTGTCCCGAAAATATCTTCGGTGGAAGGTGGGTCGAAAGAGCTTCGTTGTTCAGGCCTATATATTGTAATCATAAAAAAGTAGAAAGAAAAAAAAAAAGAAAGAAAGAAACTTTTATTGCACATAATACACCACGAACATAGTAATTTAAAATTAAACAATTGACAATAAACAAATGACACGAAAAAATAACAGTTGTTTATTTAAAACATATTTGAAATATTTGTCTTCAAACAACACCAACTATCCAAAGGTCAACTAAAAGATCCCCTCCACTATCACAAAGACATGAGAAACATTTCTTTAAGTTCACTTGCGTATTTGTGAGTCGAAAGGGTTAAAAATTGTCACATTCTGGTATTATGGTATTGGGAGTGCGTGAAGATAAATAATAATGCTGTAAGTTAAGAGAAAAACATTATAATGGGTTCGTTCGATGAGTGTTCAATGTATACAAGTGATTTGTATGAATAATTATAATTAGTAATGATCCAAGAAAGATGAAAGAAGCATGGTGCACACACATGACGTGTTCCGGAAACAAACAGATGAGCTCGCGGTCAATAGACGGCATTGAGAATATTGTTATTAATCTTTATTACCAAGTAGTTTTTTCAATATTTATGTACGACTTATATCGTTGGTTGACTTGATAGACGGTGACAGGCTCACCTCGTGTCACGTCATCCCAAAATTTCTTCGGTGGATGTTGTGTCAGAGGGACTTAATTAACTAGTCTCTGTCTACCCCTGTATTGGGAATGGCGAGAAGATATTCATGTATATATATTTTATGGACAGAAAAGACGGCGACAGGCTCGCCACCTGTCACGTTGTCCCGAAAATATCTTCGGTGAAAGGTGGGTCAAAGGGACTTAATTGTCTAGACCTGTGTCTACCCTTAGTATAGGGAAACCCTGTTGTGTTGTTGTTTTCGATTCGGTATTATGGTATTGGGAGTGCGTGAAGATAAATAATAATGCTGTAAGTTAAGAGAAAAACATTATAATGGGTTCGTTCGATGAGTGTTCAATGTATACAAGTGATTTGTATGAATAATTATAATTAGTAATGTTCCAAGAAAGATGAAAGAAGCATGATGCACACACATGACGTGTTCCGAAACAAACAGATGAGCTCGCGGTCAATAGACGGCATTGAGAATATTGTTATTAATCTTTATTACCAAGTAGTTTTTTCAATATTTATGTACGACTTATATCGTTGGTTGACTTGATAGACGGTGACAGGCTCACCTCGTGTCACGTCATCCCAAAATTTCTTCGGTGGATGTTGTGTCAGAGGGACTTAATTAACTAGTCTAGACCTCTGTCTACCCCTGTATTGGGAATGGCGAGAAGATATTCATGTATATATATTTTATGGACAGAAAAGACGGCGACAGGCTCGCCACCTGTCACGTTGTCCCGAAAATATCTTCGGTGAAAGGTGGGTCAAAGGGACTTAATTGTCTAGACTTGACCTCTGTCTACCCCTGTATTGGGAATTGCGTGAAGATCAAGTGAGAATCAGATACAACCAAGGTACCAGATACCCAGACCTGACTAAATGAAGCAAAAGTGGTTTTATACTTTGTCCCGTCCAGGAATCGAGCCCCAGGTCTTAGAGCTGGCACCTTGAAATCCGGTGAGTACGCTACTCATCCATGGACGTCGTCGACATAAAATAAAATAATTACGCTAATAAATTAAATGAATTTACTTCAATCTTTCTATTCTTATCATGTGCTAGCTGAATATAATATGTGCTACATCAATCTTAAATTATACGTATAATATGAAGAGTCAGAGGCTTTACGGTTTTAGTCTTTAGTGGTACGTTTTACTCGTAAAAACACACATTCACGCGCCCGCGCCCTCTTTCGTACACACACACACACACACACACCCATTTATTACCCAGCAAATTGACTAAACAAATCATTATCCACACGCTACTTCCCAAACTCAGTAAGCAGAGGTCTAGGCAATGAATATCAGAACCTTAAAACGTGACAGATGATGAGCCTACCGCTGTACGGTGTTGGTCCAAGCTGCTGATCAACTCTATTTTCGTAGGTGTCACGGAAGCGGATTAAAAGGTCCAGAAAAATTTAATCGCGCGGAACTATCCCAACGGTATTGGTTGAAGTCACTTGCCAAGTTGAAGCTAGGTTTTTAAGCTAAGATAGTAAACTTTTTATCGTGTGATATCGGCGTAAAAATCTACTACCTACTTTCTTTCAATGGGTGTTGTTATAGTCATCTAACAGAAAAGGCTTTATAAACGATCTACTGGCAGATGACGTATAACTATCTAGTAAATTACTAGACCCAATTCAGGAGCCCGGTGACGAGTAGCAGCGTCTTAGCGACAGCAGCAATTGGTACTGAGATCGCCAATCCAATCGGTAAGCGTGGCGATGACGGCAAACCCTTTACGGGAAAAGTATATTCTTTAGTGGACCTATATAGGCATATCGGCCTATAAAGGTCCACTACTAATTATAATTACTTGTGTGTTATAGTTGTCGTGAGGTACGGTCTTAAATATATATATCACTACTTTTCTACCGGCGGGCAAAATCTTTAAATGCAATGACTACGCAGAGCGGGTTTAACCGTATCGAAGAATACCACACGAAAATGAAACTAACTCGGAACTGGCAACAGCGTCTGGTCGTTTGCCAGTTAATTTCATCCCGTCGTATGTCGGTGGCCATTGTCATTTTTATAGCTCTCCTGGGGAAGAAAGGGAGGGGTGAATTCTGACTTCAAGATCACACGGCTGTGTATTTGTCATCTCCTCCTCAGACCACCTTAGTGGACAAGTGGTGTACACACCGGTTTTCTAGGTGTCGCCAGCTTTGGGGTCTCCGTGTCGATTCCCAGTCGGGTCAATGTAGAAAATGATTTTTCTTTCTCTTTTCCTACTTTTTCTCGGGACTGGGTGTTTGTGTTTACTTCGCTGTTTCCGATTCCACAATATACGAGTTATGGCTACTTAATTTGGGATCAGAGCAATGTATGCCGTGTTGTCCTTACCTACGTATGTATTTATTTTTTGTGTATTTTATTTATTTCTCAACTAAATCCGACGGAAATGACAGAATAAATACAAATTAAAAAGTTTAAGCAAATATAGTTTTATAAGTAAAAACGAACTAACGAATGAACTTTTTATTTAAACTAGAGCCTTAAAGACCCATCTGGGGATCGAACACGGGTCTCTTGACTCGAAATTCCGACCACCCAACCAACTCGGCTATCGTGACTTTTGTACAAATAAATAAATTAATTAATTTATGATTAGAAATGAATATACACGAGATAATTTTAACGGTAAAAACAGGAAAAGAAACACATCCCAGAGTTTAGCCAAGTTCGTTTCTCGGGAGGTTTTGTTTTGTATGAACGCAGTATTGTATGTATCTTTGTGTGTGTATTATGACGTCCATAACAGCTTTATCTGTACTTATTGAAAAAGCCTTGTCTTTGAGTTCTAAACATTTCTCGAATCATGTTTGAAGGTTTTACGGAAACAGACAAAACTTTTCAATAAATGCTAATAATGTTGTTGTATGCTGTATTGGAAATTGCGTGAAGATATTAATTTATTATTATACCAAGGTAAGTGACGTACTTATTTGAATAAGGATTGATTATCCATCGTACCAATGGGGTTTTAAGAAACTTATGTACGAATCATATCGTTGGCTTGGACATAAAGACGGTGATGGGCTCACCAACTGTCAGGTTGCCCCGAAATATCTTCGATGGAACGTGGGCCAAAGGGTCAAGGGGGGAAACTGTATTGGGAATTGCGTGAAGGTATTTATTTATTATTTATAATCAAGGTAATTGACGTACTTATATGAATAAGGATTGATAATCCAGTCTGCGGAATTATCTCAAATAATCTCAAACAAGGGATTGAGATAATTTGATATGGTTATCCCGCCATCTGTCGGTTGCCTTTTGCATTTTAAGTGTGTTTAGTGGACCAAAAGATGGATTATCGCAGCCGACTTCACTTTGCTACCCTTTTGTTTAGTGTAATCAAAAATAAAGTGCCTATATATCTCTACAATAAATTAACTTGGTCTAAAGATCAAAATAATAAATATTATACTAAATCATCTACTTATAAATTATTATATCATTTTCACCGTACAGCTGCATTTAGAGGTAGCTTTAAGTACAATGCTACGAAGTGTTGAAATAATCTGCCGCCTCCATTACGTGCTCTCAAGTCGCTTACTACTTTTAAGATTAAATTTAAATGTATACTGTATAATGAGCAAATAAGTACTTTATAATAAATAACAACCGCATTGTATTAGTTTAAAAGTATGCAAAAGATAATTATTTAAACAGGCTTTATTGTTTTGTCTTTTTTTTTATTCACATTGTTTTTTATAATATACCTTAATAACATTTAATTGGACGCAACATCAACGATTAGTAGCTATAGAATTAAGTTTGAATCTTTATTTAAAAACAACAAACAAATAGCTTTAGTATATAATTGTAGCTGATAAATACTTATAATAAAAAAATGCTTATGATAAGCTTTCCGAGTTCCCATAAGGTAAGGGTCGGACTGAAAGTCAGTGTCGGGTTATCCCGGCTACAACTGAGTTCGATCCATTTCGTGGTCGTATGCTGCAGCACGGATTGTCATATTTGTTGTTTTAGTTTAGCTTGCGTTATTTTATTTTCTATTGTCTATTATTGAAGGAAGGAAGGGGGATTGGTGTATTATATTTATACGCTTTAACCACATGGCATTTTTTTGACATGGTGAATACGATTTGACCATTTACTTTGACTCTTTTCCCTTAGTCGTTTCTTTCGACACCCAAGAATGAAAGGGAATAGTGTATATCCACACACAGCTTCACCAACGGTAAACGAAAATAAAGATACATCTTGTTTGACCAGCTATGTTCATAGGTGTCGGGACTTCAATCCCTGTACCTTTGTTTTGACGTTCTGACGACACCTGTGCCGTGAGAATGAAGGCAATGGAACAATGAGTGTCGCGTGGGCAGGTGAAGCGGCAGGCGCTGGTGGAGCTGCAGCGCGCGCTGGGCGCGGCGGAGGCGCGCGCGCTGGAGCTGGCGGCCGAGCGCGGCGCGGCCGAGCGCGGCAAGCCGGAGCGCGCGCCCGAGCGCCGCCACTCGCCGCCGCGCGACCCCAGCCCCGCGCCGCAGCAGAACGTGAGTGCACCGCCTCCCTCGGCCGCTGCTGCCCACGCCGCACCTGCTGCCCACTGCCACTCATGACGTGATAGCCACTGGTAGCATGTTTGCTATGATTGCTACAGGCGACATCAGAATTACTGATGACATGAATCTCTCTGGTGACATGATTGCCACCAATCATTACAAAAAAGGTTTCGTTACTTTTTGTTTAATAGAGAAACGCAAATATGAACAGGTTTCTTTTAACGAGCTTATGCTTTTTTATTTCCTGAGCCAATTTTCCTCCCTGGGTAGGTGGAAGTCTAAACAAAGATATTTCGGTCCACTTTCCACCGAAGCTTTTTTGAAATAACGTGACAAGTGGTCGGCTTGCATTTGGGTGCCATATGAGCTCATGTGGCATCTATCATCAAATCTATTAAGGCCAATTTGTTATCATCCTCTACCTAACATTATCGTAAAGTCAAAAATTTTCAATCACATTTCACCACCGAATTGAATGATTCTTAATAGGAAATTCGTTACATTTTGAAGTTTTACTTCAAAAAAGGTCCCACACTTCTCTCTTTCTGTCTGTGGCTATCAAAAGAGATACTCAAGAGACACTAAAGGAAAACTCTTGAAAATTGTAATGGTTACCCAATGGGACAGCGAAAGAACAATCTTGAAAAATGTCTACCTGAAAGTAAGCAGGCAGATGTCCGGTACTGCAGCTACCAAGCCACGGATCGAGCGTGCAGACGATACTTACAGACCATTCACTAACTAAGGAATCTTATGGTCTATGCAGTGTTGCTGGAACTGCGGCCGTAAGGCGCAGGAGACCTGCTCGGGCTGCAACGCAGCTCGCTACTGCGGCGCCTTCTGCCAGCACAAAGACTGGGAGAACCATCACCAGGTAACTCCTGCTCCTTCTCCATTTCCTACAGGAAGCAGTCTCAATGGACGTTACTAATCTGTAACTTCATTACAAAGGTGTATTCTTCTGCTCCATCATAATCAATAACTTTGATTGGTAATAAGAATTTATTTTATTTATTTTTTTAATTTTGACGATACTATGTGCTTTTGGATAGCTTATCTGACGACGAACTAAGGTTTACGGGTACAAATCCTTCCATGAGCAAACATTTGTTTCTAAATAAATAATATTTAAAATTCGATTCGTCCACGGAAGTGGCTCACGCGATGGCCAGTGATTACCGCCGCCCATGAACACCTGTAATACCATACCAGCTGCAATACCCTGTACAGGGAATGGCGTGATGATACGAATATTTATTTATGGAAATATATATGTATTCAATTACGTTGTACCGTTAGCTTGGACACTAAGACGTTATTAGGCTCACCACTTGTCACGTTGTCCGAAATACGTTTTAGCGAAAAATGGGCAAAAGGACTTCATTGTCTAGACTTCTATCTACCACGGTATGTGAAATATCGTGAAGATATAAAAAATGTAGTTAACTAAAAACTTCTTTCAGGTATGCAGCGGCCGAGAGCAGAAACCAACAGCGCTGCTCCGTACATCGCCGCCCACCACCGCGACAACCATCGCTAAGACGCTCCCGCGCGCCACCACTCCCATCACCGCGCCCGGCACCGCGCCCAGCGCCGCCGTCACCACCGAACAGACCAGTAGACTGTCGCTCACCACTCTGAACTCGGCCGAAAGGTTGCTGGCCAACAACCCGGACAGGAACCTGTCGCCCAACACTGACAGGATCGCTCTGGCCAACCTGTCCACGGCTCAGGGCCTGATAGGAGCTATAGGTGGGAAGAAATGACGAATTAATAAAGAGCTACTGGGTAACACAGTACGACTCCCCAGAAAAGTTAGGAGGTAATTCATCATGATAGAATTCGAAGGTTATTGTAATAGTAATACAAAAATATTGTGTGTGGAAGCTCCGACGCACGACTGGAGTTTACTTCTTACAAACCATTATAAAATATTTAGATAAAGAAATGAGGTTAAATGAACGGATGATAAAAGAGAATTATGGATGATAAAAGCATGCGTAATTTTATCTGTGCACGAATGGCGTATGTGTCGGTTTTCCGGCTCTAAAATTCAGAGTTCGATTCTCAAGAAGTAAACTCCAATTACAATAATTTAATTTTGGGATAGTTTTAATAAATTATTTGTACATTGATAAGTAAACATGGATCTAGAATTAAAAATTAAATATGTTTTTATTTAAAAGATTTATACGTCGTTAAGTAAATTTATTGTTCCAGAAACGTGTTAATCACATTCTTTTATTTTTAAATAGATTTTTTTATTTTAACATAAATATTCAAGTTATTATTTAATTCATCATTGATTTTTCTCTTTCATAAAAGGCATTATAAATATACTTTACTGTTTATTGTAAGTATTACGGATTTTCCCACATAAATATAGAAACTTTGTAAATATTATCTGTGCCATAGACTGTTTTTTTAACAATAGATGTCTATGTTATGTATGTTGAAGTTTCTAGAGCATAAGAACGAGTTCAAATAAACCGCGTGGTATAAGGATAATTCGCAGTTATTGGAAAATAAGTAAATTAGAAATAATTGTGATGAATTGCAAATAATCTTAGTGTTCAAAGCTAAACAGTGGTTGTAAGCTAGTTAATCAGTCTTGGTACCAGGTAATTCCTTATTGCAAGTTTCAATATCATATGTATATATTATTTCAAGAATACATTGTAAGAATTACTGTTATTTTTCATTTCTGTTGACTAGAAACATAATTCACGATAGCCGAATGGTTGGGTGATCGGAATTCGAGTCCAGAGATCCGAATTCGATCCTCAGGTAGTAGCCCGTAGCAATGGGTTTTTTTCGAAACTTATATACGT
>JAGSMR010000759.1:0-7500 GCA_029286605.1 Sericinus montela | reverse complement strand
GATCTTTCTCCAATATTTCAATTTGTCCTCATTTCCTCTCCTGCTAGATTAATAAACTCAGCTTTCTGGAAGCTGGAAGCCTCATTTCGAGTTAGATTCTTGAATTTTTCGGCATTGGGTTTTTAAGATCAGACATATATCCATTACAAGTTTATTTAAAATAATGTCTTGATTACTCTTTCCGACAATTGTGCTCGTTAAGTTCTGTTAGAGCACTCTTCCAACTTCCTTATGTCGCTTTCGACAGAAACAGGCGGAGAAGTCTTCGAGCCTAATACACTTTGTGATCGTAGTGTAATACAACGATAGTTTCCACATTATCGAGATCAGATGTTTTTCGCAATATTAGGTTCTGATGACCGTGTTCACTGTTCTTTCTTTGTTTGGGAGGTGTTTCACCGACATTTTTTTTTTCATAAAGCTCAATTAGAAAAAAGTATCAGTCTTGTGCAGTCTTGAATGGCCTAGGTTATCATAAATATTATCCAGTAAACAATTTTGTATTTGCAGTTAGGAAGGTCCGGTCGGTAGTTGATATCCGACATTCATAGATTTCACTTTCCGTCCACTACAGTTGACACTTACATCTGTCTCTGTTTAGCAAAAAGCTTGGAGATATGGGTGCGTTTCTTACTATTGGTAAGTGTGTGCCTCTTTTACTTTAGCGAAAAACTATATACACTAGCAATATCCTTTATCTCTTGAATATTCTGTAGTCCTAAGTAGCGGCGTGGTGTAGTTACCCGGAATTGGTGCGACATTTCTCATATTAGTTTCGCCTTCCATGACCAGTAAACTCATTGTCGACTTATGTACTTCTAATATGTTAACCTTTGTACTTATTTTATATTTGGTTTTTAAAAACCTTACCAAACAAAATGCGGGCTAACTATTTACACGACTGAGCTCCTCAGCGATCCGAGAGCGAGAGGATATTAAATTATTATATTTAAATATTAATATTTTCTCCACTCTGTGTATTTTAGAAGTTAATATGATAATGTGCTCATAAATCTTATGTGTACAAAATGTATATAAATTTATTGAATGAAAATCCACCGACCTGGTATTAAGCGTACGTGCTTTGAAAATAAACAACGACGTATAATCATTATGGGTATAATCCTATGTGATTTTGTAGAGAGTTTATGCGGCGTGTTAAATTAAGGTTAGGAAATCATACATACGAGAAATCACAAAATAAAACGAAATTAAATTATGGTATAAAATAAAAGTTAATAAATATCTTCACGCAAATTCCCCATACAGGAGTAGAGAGATCTGATCTAGACAACCTTCGACCTTCCACCGAAAATACTTTCGGGACAACATGACAGGTGGTGAACCCATCGCCGTTTTAGAGGTCCAAGCCAACAATATAGATTAGATTAGATTAGATTAGACGGGCTGATCTCCGCAACTCCACGACCTAGCGCACGTATTTTACGTGTAGGAAGGATTGTCTAAGCTTACTCCTCCCTGCCTAAGCCAACCCTGCTCCTCTCATGGAATCCCAGCAGCTCCTTGAGGTTACCGGTAGCCTAAGGGAAGATCTGTGATGATTAGCCTGCATTCACGCGACCGTTGGACAAGCCGTAAGACGTACCGCGGTCTCCTCGACCTCCGCCGCGCTCGTCACGGGGCTATCAGCGACACCTAAATTAAACAGATGTTTGTTAAATTGACCATGACCAGTTAACGCACTAGTTACGTTCCGAGTTTGGGGCTTATTCAGACGTAGGGCATTTGTAACTTGACCATTGATTGCCGGTAGTGCTTCTTTAGCTGCCTGCACTCTGGTGGACCACCAGAGCCGTGCATGTTCCTGCCTCGGCACAGTTGTGCATAGGATCGAACAGCTGAAGTAGGGGACGGATTCGGCTCACCAGTGCACACCGGATCCACCTAGCCAGTTCGTCTGCCGCGTCGTTACGTCCAGAGCCGCTGTGGCACCTTTATCCACTGGAGGATTACTTTGTTGGATCACCATGCCTCATTTTACCTGTGTGGCATTCGTAAATTAGCCTAGTTTTAACGTACTGTTTAGGGCTTGAAGTACCGCCATACTGTCGGACCGGTATTCTTATAGTGTGATTTCTTACGTCCCTGTTGGCGTTTCTTGGTTGCGTAAAATGCTCCGGCTTGGAAGAGGATGGTACGGTCGCCTAATGGAATTCCTATTTTATACTATTCTGTTTTATATTGTGGAATGCCATGAGAAGAGTCACGATAGTCAGAGTCTCGTTGGGTGGTTGGAATTTTGGGTCGAAGTTTGAGGTTCGATCCTCAGGTGTCAGGTTCGTACCAGTAGGTTTTCAAAACTTTTATGGATATATCGTTGGCGGACTTAAAAGACGGCGACGGGCTTACCACCTGTCACGTTGTCGAAAATATCTTCGGTGGAAGATTGGGTCGAAGAGACAATCGTCTAGACTAGACCTCTGTCACCTGTATTGGGAATTGCGTGAAGATCTTATTATTATAAAAATAAAAAATAAAAAGCTCTAAAGCTGAGTGACTAATAGACGGAAGTATTAAAGAGCGATACGTTAAACCAAATAAATTTCTTTGATATGAAAACATAATTATTACTTTATAAACGCTAAAATCGTTAAGAAATGTTACTCCGAATAAAAGCTTCTATATATAAATAAATAAAATAAATATCTTCCGCAATTCCCAATACAGGGTGAACCCAGGGTCAAAGTCTAGACAATTAAGTCCTTTGACCCCACGCTACCGAAGATATTTTCAGGACAACAATGACAGGTGGTGGGCCCGTCGCCTTTATATCCCAAACCAACGATGAAATTCGTACATAAAGTTTTTTTTGAAAAAACTCATTGGTACTGCCTGGGTATCGAGCTCAGTTTCTCTCACAGAAAACAAAGTCAAACCACCCAACAACTCGGCTATCGTGACTTCTATATGTGACAAACTGTTACATATTTTACACCATATTATTATCCTACTCAAATGTACACATCCTTTCACAAGAAATCAATTCATCTAAACAATATCACAAAGGACTTAGATGGATATAGCTTTAGTACTAGTGAAATGATATTGTCTGCCAGAATAATTAATCTCTTGTTTTAATCTCATTGTTCCACCAGTATTTCCTGAAATCGACGGCAGTAATTAGATAGATGCTGAAAACTTATCTAGACAGTGAAGAAGCAGCGTCTAAGTTACGAAGCATGTCTTTATGATAGCCGATCCGCCATCAATCTCTTACATGTCCTACTTACGTGAGTGGCCTTTATCTTACCAAGTCACCATTTAAGTTACACTCGCGAAATCGTAGAAATTCAAAACGTATTTGTCCTAACTGTATGCAGTAAAATAAATAATAATTGTTGTAATTAAATGAGAAATTAAAAAAAAATCAAATGACCCGGGCGTGCCTCTTAAGATACATTACAGGAACATAAATCGAGAAAAAAGCTCATAATTTTGCAGCTATGTAGATGCATACATACAACTTATCATTATTATTGTTTAAGAAATGGAAGTACAGCTTGTGCCCATTCTGAGATTACTACATAGTTGTTACTGAAGTAAATAACAAGTGACATAAAAGAAACCCTAGGAATATTACTACTTTGAAATTGATAATTATACTAAATGAATTTAAAGAATACTGTGTATTTATACTTCATCTACACTTTCTTTTAATGCTTTTTTACGGTAGCAAAGAAAGCAATCTACTGAAACAATTCAATTCAGCTAATATGTCTTTGAAATAAGTAGCAAAACGTGTCTCTCAATAAATTTCAAAAACAAAACAATTCATCGATGTGGTAACGAGGCGAACGAACTCAGTATGGATTAAGATCCCAAATAAGCTCTCGTTAAAATATTGCAGTATGTGTTTTTTGTTATTTATCAAATTATCGGTACAATATTTGCATGTATTCAAGTTTAAAACGGGTAGTCTAAATTGGTGTATGGATAAATTTTCTCAATCCACGGGGATTCCCTTACAGAATAGCGGTGCAATTTTCCCAAGAGCTGCTTTTTATAAACGTAGTCATGCGATATTCCATTTCTTTTAATGGCCTTTTGACTTTCAAAAATGTTCTGACGTATGTAAACGCGATTCCTGGTTCAATTTTCGGAAATAAAAAGTAATGTTTCTATGTTGGTGAACTTTTGAATTTCGATATCAACATTGAGATCTAATAGTTAAGTATTAAAAGACTATAAATACTTTGTTTTCGATAACTTTCCGTGTAAGTGGTGGCATTGCCGTGCAATTTATCAGTGAGAAATAAGATTAGCAAATTTCTTCTCTAAATAATTTAAAAAAAAAAAAAAATCTTTGAAAACTCAGTGAAAACAAAAATGAGGTTTCAAATAGAATCCGTAAATTTAAATGGATTACTACCCGTAGCGGGCAGTATCACTTAGGAATACAAGGTGGCTGGTACTGCGATCCCTTAATCCGTTTGCCCTAAGCCGTGGCGTTATGGCAGACCTTCCCTTACAAAGAGTGGCCTACATCAGGGGCTTGACCAAAATTTTAACTTGACTGTTTTATCACGTATATAACCAATAAATGTACATGTGATAAATTTAATAATCACGATAAAAGGTCTCTTGGTGGAACTTCGTCTTCACTTTTACTTATTCCACCTATTTATTTATTAATAGTAAAGTATGAATTTATTAACATATAATAAAATTGACGATAAAATTCATAACTTTTTTACACCACTCAGCTATCATGACATTTTTTGATATTTGAGAGGCGGAATATCTTAAATTTACGCCCGGTCTTCAAATCTTTGAAACAGAAAGTTGTTACAATGCTTGAAATATTGACCGAACGATTACAGCAAACAGAGAACGAATCACAAAACGTTAAAGGATTAAACGTATAACGACCTCAAAACTTCATATTTTATAAAAGCTAAAGTAATTTTATTTAAAAATTATGTTTAACAAAATTAATTACACAACTTAGAAGCATTTTGCCTTAAGCCATCACAATAAATTGATAATATTTATTATGAGACAGAGATTTTGATAATCTTAATCGGATTTAACCCTAAACTGTCGTTGAATTATAGTAAATATCTTCTTTGCATCCTTGAATTGTCTCATTGCTGAGAAAGAAAGGTCACTACCACTTTAATAGTTATGATATTAATCAAAATAATAAAATTAATGAGTATAGTTATAAAAAATAGTACTCCTTATAAACAAAAAAAAAACAAAAATTCCATGTAAAATTGTTGTAATACTCTCCTATAATCAATACAAGAACAAGGCTTTTATAGATACTTGAAAAAATAGCCAAAAAACTTCTAATATTGAAAGGAACTGAAAAAATTTTAGTCTCTAGCATCGTAAAGTTGCCGTCTGTCTTCAGTATTTACCTTGACATAATAAGGGTAATGTGTTTCTTAATCTATCCACGCGCCAACATACAATTGGGATGTCACTAGTATACATAGATACATCTTCAAATTTAAAAGTTTATATTTCATCATTAGTCTTTTAAAATTTCACTTTCTGCATAAGATATGACCTTTTCCTCATAGGAAAGTTTTAGCACATAATACGCCGTAAAAACACCGCCGTCCAAATTCGTTAACCGACTGATTACCGAACTTTCGTGCTTTTCCTGATGATTTTCAGATGATTTATCTCTGACTGTAACCAAATATATTTTCAGAGATTTATCGCCTTCGATTCTTGCAGAAGCTCACGGAAAAATGAGGAGGCATATACTTACGAATATATTCAAATACCGTGTGATTATATACCTTTACTTTTTAATTTTTATTTTTGGTGGACCATTTGCGATTTATTTGGAATTAATATTCTGCAAGAAATGTTTAAAAGAGCTTCAACGTAATATTTTAAAGGAGTTTTTCATAGCAGTCTATACAACTTTAAATTTGATATATACGAAATATAATTGGAATTGTAATGAAATATAACTTTGTGTGGTTTACATGCTTTTTACAATTCAGCTAATATGCATATAAATTGCAGTAATGTAATTGTTATATCTGATTTTGTTTATATATATATATATATATATATATATATATATATATATATATATATATATATATATATATATATATATATATATATATATATATATATATATATTGAAATATTTAAGTTTATTTACTCATTTCTAAGTCAAGTCGAAGAATACGCGGATACCTAGTATACTCTTGACTTGAATTACTGTCGAATAATATGAAGAAAATTATGAATTTGAAAAGAAGCAGTTATTGTTAGGTTCCTGACACTTATGATATGTTCTCCTGGCTACCCCGACAGCGACTAACGAATATATTATAATAATAATAATAAAATCTTTATTTATTTCCTTCTCACATATGACTTAAAGCCTCTACATTTAGTTTTAACAGTTATAAAACATTTACTGTAATGTGAGGACTGTTGCCGTTAGGTTTTACAAAACCTGGTCACAAGTCAGCAGGCTCCCACTTCTCTGTAAGGATATAATATGATCTGGAAGTGACTTGACATTTTGTGTCTAGCCCTACGACAAGGTCTTGGGATCGGTTTAACCACTAGATTACAAGTATGTGAGAGTGCAAAATGCAGATAATAGAAAATTTTATATGAACATGATAATGTGTGTGTGTGTGTGTGTGTGGTGAGTAGGTGTGTGTGTGTGTGTGTGTGAGTGTGTGTGTGTGTGTGTGTGTGTGTACGTGTGTGTGTGTGTGTGTGTGTGTGTGTGTGTGTACGTGCGTACGTGCGTGTGTGTGTGTGTGTGTGTGTGTGTGTGTGTGTGTGTGTATGTGTGTCTGTGTGTACGTGCAGAAGTGCATTGTGAGAGTTAGTAGTGTGTTTTAGGTATGATAAAGAAACAAAACATTTAGTGCTCATGATGGTACACAATGTTTAGGCACATATATATATATATATATATATATATATATATATATATATATATATATATATATATATATATATATATATATATATATATATATATATATATATATATATATATATATATATATATATATATATATATATATATATATATATATATATATATATATATATATATATATATATATATATATATATATATATATATATATATATATATATATATATATATATATATATATATATATATATAATCTTTTCAAAAAACCTTTTAAAACTTCAAATTATAACTTTCTTGTTTATTTATATTTAATTAGTAAATTTAAAATATGAATGTATGATCCAGAATAAATTTCTATATCAGGAAATATGATGTGTTAGATAAATTAATCCAACTTACTAATTTGTCCCCTAAAATGAAATGCAAAAATTGAAATTCGTTGATTATTCTTTCGAGAATGGGTCCATTAAACTCTATTCATATACTGTATATTTTTATCGCGTAGATGGAGATAAAATTAGCCGTGTGATTGGCATAAGACTCTATCTTCTCTTCTTCCCAGTATTCGCAGGAGACGCCTGAGATATAAATAAATATATCTTCTC
>JAGSMR010000758.1:0-15000 GCA_029286605.1 Sericinus montela | reverse complement strand
GCTCATGATGGTACACAATGTTTAGGCACATATATATATATATATATATATATATATATATATATATATATATATATATATATATATATATATATATATATATATATATATATATATATATATATATATATATATATATATATATATATATATATATATATATATATATATATATATATATATATATATATATATATATATATATATATATATATATATATATATATATATATATATATATATATATATATATATATATATATATATAATCTTTTCAAAAAACCTTTTAAAACTTCAAATTATAACTTTCTTGTTTATTTATATTTAATTAGTAAATTTAAAATATGAATGTATGATCCAGAATAAATTTCTATATCAGGAAATATGATGTGTTAGATAAATTAATCCAACTTACTAATTTGTCCCCTAAAATGAAATGCAAAAATTGAAATTCGTTGATTATTCTTTCGAGAATGGGTCCATTAAACTCTATTCATATACTGTATATTTTTATCGCGTAGATGGAGATAAAATTAGCCGTGTGATTGGCATAAGACTCTATCTTCTCTTCTTCCCAGTATTCGCAGGAGACGCCTGAGATATAAATAAATATATCTTCTCACATATTCCTAAGTTCCGTGGTACCGGCGAAAAGAACAGCCGTTTTATTGTTTCGATTCCTTAACACTAGTGCTTAAACTGCTTACTTTGGAATCAGAGGAACATATGTTGTCACTATCTATGTGTGGATTTATTTAATTTATTTACTCTGGCTACCCTGTCAGCTATGGGATGAGGAAGGGCGCATGAATATATTTATTCATTTATTATTATTTACTAACTTCGCTGTTTACTTGAGTTTTTTTACTGATACGCAATTTTTCATTGATTTTAAAGCATGTGATTTATACCTCAGTGGTCGCGGGTTCGAAGTTTGCCTCTGTTCGAACTGAACTTTGATGTCTACAAATGGGAGTACGTAGCGGCAATAAAACATCACGTCCGGCTGCGTGTCCGACAAACAACAAAACATTACAGCTATTGTTTCCTTTCCCGGATGACACAGATCCTTTAAAGGATAACAAGAATACTTACACTTTATAGACTTAGTTAGAAACATGAACAATAACTTTTATTTATTTATCTTCACGCATGACACATCTTGTCGTGAGGCGTGACTATGTACCACCACCTTTTCTTCCCGTGGGTGTCGTAAGAGGCGACTAAGGGAAAAGCTTAGAAATGTCATCCTTCTTCTTCTTTACAGCCTATAAAGAGTTGCTGCTGAATATAGCCTTCTGTCAAAGATTACTTCAAAATCACATTGTCAATCGATAAATGGCGGGATGAACGTCTCGAAATATACCAGGCTAAAACACTATATACAGCATAAAGGCCATCAGTGACCAAGCCAACGATATCTGAGTTCGATCCTACGGCCGGCACTATCAACATTCTAAAGTGATTTTAAGTTCACTGTAATTATTATTTTTGTCAAATTCCATTTAAATCCGTTGTTTTAAGAAATAAAATCCATACCGAAAAAATTGTATGGACGTAGCGTGAATCCGGATGAAAGAGGAAGTCTTCAACCTGCGAAAAACTGCTAACTGCTTGAGTTATAATTTAAAAATGGTTTAACTCTAGTACAATAATTTTCATTCTTTTGTATTGCATTGTCAAAAATATTATAAAACTAAAACAAAAAAATAACTTCACGCCATTCCCAATACTGGGGTACACAGAAATCTGCACAATTAAATCCACCAAAAACAAACATATGAAAAATTATACAAAATATTACGCAAAAAGTAATATGAAACCAAGATAACATGACACATGCGTTTATTAAATATCTATGAAAACTTACAGGATCTTTTGTAACACGATGTGACCGTGAATGAGTATAATACTCACAGATTGCTTCTGTGTCAAGGGCAACTTGACAATGTATCACAACTTTTTGGAGGGTTGAGAATACAAGACGCCGGGGTGTCTGGCATCCTTGACACTTGCACACGGCTAGCAAACGTTCTCCAATTTTGGCAGCAAATTTAAAATAAAAGTGTTATTGTTTTATAAATATATATTAGTTTTTTTCATCACAAAATTATTAATATGAAAGAAACGAAAGAGTTATGTAAGGATCGCGACATTTGGTTATATGTTCCCTGGCTATCCCATCAGGGATTGTTTATGAAGAAAAGTCAGTATATTTAGAGTATTCACAAAAATGTTATTCTCTTCCTCTATGACGGGAATAACGAAAGTGGACGAAGCGAAACAAGTATTTAAGGATCGTAGCAAGTAGAAAGAAGTGGTATTTGCCTATACCTACGGGAAAGAGGCGTGATTGTATGATGATGATGACAAAAAAGTTTTCACGTCACTATAAATAAATAAATATCTTCACGCAATTCCCAATACAGGGGTAGACAGAGGTCGAGTCTAGACAATTGAGTCCCTTCGACCCACGCGACGCGAATACTACACATTTGCTTGTCAAAAATGTTGAAAGACTTCTCTTTCATCCGGCTTCACGCTACGTCCATACAAATTTTTTCGGTATGGATATATATTTCTTAAAACAACGGATTTAAATGGAATTTGACAAAAATAATAATTACAGTAGACTTAAAATCACTTTAAAATGTTGATAGTGCCGGCCGTAGGATCGAACTCAGATATCGTTGGCTTGGTCACTGATGGCCGTTATGCTGTATATAGTGTTTTAGCCTGGTATATTTCGAGACGTTCGTCCCGCCATTTATCGATTGACAATGTGATTTTGAAGTAATCTTTGACAGAAGGCTATATTCAGCAGCAACTCATTATACGCTGTAAAGAAGAAGAAGGATGACATTTCTAAGCTTTTCCCTTAGTCACCTCTTACGACACCCACAGGAAGAAAAGGTGGTGGTACATAGTCACGCCTCACGACAAGATGTGTCATGCGTGAAGATAAATAAATAAAAGTTATTGTTCATGTTTCTAACTAAGTCTATAAAGTGTAAGTATTCTTGTTATCCTTTAAAGGATAACAAGAATACTTACACTTTATAGACTTAGTTAGAAACATGAACAATAACTTTTATTTATTTATCTTCACGCATGACACATCTTGTCGTGAGGCGTGACTATGTACCACCACCTTTTCTTCCCGTGGGTGTCGTAAGAGGCGACTAAGGGAAAAGCTTAGAAATGTCATCCTTCTTCTTCTTCTTTACAGCCTATAAAGAGTTGCTGCTGAATATAGCCTTCTGTCAAAGATTACTTCAAAATCACATTGTCAATCGATAAATGGCGGATGAACGTCTCGAAATATACCAGGCTAAAACACTATATACAGCATAACGGCCATCAGTGACCAAGCCAACGATATCTGAGTTCGATCCTACGGCCGGCACTATCAACATTCTAAAGTGATTTTAAGTTCACTGTAATTATTATTTTTGTCAAATTCCATTTAAATCCGTTGTTTTAAGAAATAAAATCCATACCGAAAAAATTGTATGGACGTAGCGTGAATCCGGATGAAAGAGGAAGTCTTCAACCTGCGAAAAACTGCTAACTGCTTGAGTTATAATTTAAAAATGGTTTAACTCTAGTACAATAATTTTCATTCTTTGTATTGCATTGTCAAAAATATTATAAAACTAAAACAAAAAATAACTTCACGCCATTCCCAATACTGGGGTACACAGAAATCTGCACAATTAAATCCACCAAAAACAAACATATGAAAAATTATACAAAATATTACGCAAAAAGTAATATGAAACCAAGATAACATGACACATGCGTTTATTAAATATCTATGAAAACTTACAGGATCTTTTGTAACACGATGTGACCGTGAATGAGTATAATACTCACAGATTGCTTCTGTGTCAAGGGCAACTTGACAATGTATCACAACTTTTTGGAGGTTGCCGAGAATACAAGACGCCGGGGTGTCTGGCATCCTTGACACTTGCACACGGCTAGCAAACGTTCTCCAGTTTTGGCAGCAAATTTAAAATAAAAGTGTTATTGTTTTATAAATATATATTAGTTTTTTTCATCACAAAATTATTAACATGAAAGAAACGAAAGAGTTAAGTGTAAGGATCGCGACATTTGGTTATATGTTCCTGGCTATCCCATCAGGATTGTTTATGAAGAAAAGTCAGTATATTTAGAGTATTCACAAAATGTTATTCTCTTCCTCTATGACGGGAATAACGAAAGTGGACGAAGCGAAACAAGTATTTAAGGATCGTAGCAAGTAGAAAGAAGTGGTATTTGCCTATACCTACGGGAAAGAGGCGTGATTGTATGATGATGATGACAAAAAGTTTTCACGTCACTATAAATAAATAAATATCTTCACGCAATTCCCAATACAGCGGTAGACAGAGGTCGAGTCTAGACAATTGAGTCCTTCGACCCACGCGACGCGAATACTACACATTTGCTTGTCAAAAATGTTGAAAGACTTCCTCTTTCATCCGGCTTCACGCTACGTCCATACAAATTTTTTCGGTATGGATATATATTTCTTAAAACAACGGATTTAAATGGAATTTGACAAAAATAATAATTACAGTAGACTTAAAATCACTTTAAAATGTTGATAGTGCCGGCCGTAGGATCGAACTCAGATATCGTTGGCTTGGTCACTGATGGCCGTTATGCTGTATATAGTGTTTTAGCCTCGTATATTTCGAGACGTTCGTCCCGCCATTTATCGATTGACAATGTGATTTTAAAGTAATCTTTGACAGAAGGCTATATTCAGCAGCAACTCATTATACGCTGTAAAGAAGAAGAAGGATGACATTTCTAAGCTTTTCCCTTAGTCGCCTCTTACGACACCCACGGGAAGAAAAGGTGGTGGTACATAGTCACGCCTCACGACAAGATGTGTCATGCGTGAAGATAAATAAATAAAAGTTATTGTTCATGTTTCTAACTAAGTCTATAAAGTGTAAGTATTCTTGTTATCCTTTAAAGGATCTGTGTCTTCCGGGAAAGGAAACAATAGCTGTAATGTTTTGTTGTTTGTCGGACACGCAGCCGGACGTGATGTTTTATTGCCGCTACATACTCCCATTTGTAGACATCAAAGTTCAGTTCGAACAGAGGCAAAGTTATTGAATAATAATACTTTCTGATATCTATATGGAATTTAACCTAGTAAAACAAATTCTTTGTAAAATTAAAAAATGTAAATTAAATAATTCTCGATTACTGAGTAGTTGGATCATCGGAATCCTAGTCCAGACTAGTTCGATCCCCAGTAAGAAGTATCGCAGTTTTTCCAAAAACTTTAGTACTACAGGCTCATTACCAGTCACCTTTAAACAAAATAATATCCGGCTTGAAACTAAGCTGAAGTATTTGTGTAAAGGACTGTTGTCGCATTGGCTTCCCTTGTTTTGGGAAATGCGTGATGATGCGTAAGCATCCGGGTTCGATTCCCGGTCGGCTCAATGTAGAAAAATCTTTTTCTACATTTTCACGGGTCTTAGTGTTTATCGTACCTTCGTTGTTTCCGATTTTATACCACAAGTGCTTAAGGTACTTACCTCGGGATCAGTGCAATGTATGTTGTACCAGTGATGTTATCCATATTTATTTAAAAAAAATGTGATAAATGTTTTATAATAAGTGTCAATTAAATAAAATAAAACGTTAAAATCGAAAGCTCGTAACTCGTCACTCAAAATTGCAGTTAATTTCCTCCATATGTTTGTATCACCTCCATATGGTTCTTACACATTATTACACAGCAATTTTATAAGCAAGTTTAGAGCATATAATTTCTACTTAACTTTATGTTATTAAATTAAAGAAAAATGATTTTAAAATTTCAACTGACACGAGCGGGATTCGAACCCGCGACCACTGCGGTATATATCACATGCTTTAAAATCAATGAAAAATTGCGTATCAGTAAAAAAACTCAAGTAAACAGTGAAGTTAGTAAATAATAATAAATGAATAAATATGTTCATGCGCCCTTCCCTCATCCCATAGCTGACAGGGTAGCCAGAGTAAATAAATTAAATAAATCCACACATAGATAGTGACAACATATGTTCCTCTGATTCCAAAGTAAGCAGTTTAAGCACTTGTGTTAAGGAATCGGAAACAACAAGGCAAAACGGCCAGACCTCAGAAAATTACTTTTGTTTTACTTTTGAAAAAAAATATTGGTGACCTACCTCCTGCGAATCCAATTCTTTTATTTTATTTTTGTAATGTCACCGGAACTTAGGAACACCAATACAGGTAGTGAGACTGTAGCCATCTGGGCGGAATTTCATAACAACGCCTTAATACAAACTTCGGCTTTTACAATATTACTCGGATAATGTACAATAACAAAAAAAATATCTACACGCTATTTTCAATATTGGGGCAGATAGACGTCCAGACAATTAAGTCCTTTCGTCCCACCTTCCACCGAAGACATTTTTGGGACAACGTGACCAATGCTGAGCCTGTCGCCATCTTTATGTAAACGATAATGTACCATGACCATGATCAGTATGAACTGGAGATCGACCTGGTCTCTTTGACTCGAAAATCGAACACGCAACCTCTCAGCTATAGTAACTATTATTTTGCTAAATATAGGCCTCCCCAAAAGATTGCCACCATTTTCACCAGAGCTTTTCCTGTTCTTCAACCTCCTTCTCGATATTTGTTATCCTATCTATTTATTCTATATTTATTTATTTTCTATCTTTCTTAATAAATTAAACAGAAAAAAGTTAAAATTTCATCGGACACGGACGGAATTCGAACCCGCGATCTTCGCCGTTTCGTGGCGACGCTCTTACCTTCGATTCACCGTGTCTTACACGCATCAGTTGAAATTTAAACTCTGTATTCTCTTATGTTACTTATGCCTTGTTTATTAGCATAGGCGCCATCTGTTATCCCTTTTGCAAGTGACAATTTGATAATCCTGACTTTTCAGTTAGGAATTATCAATACGGTATCGCCTACTTTAATTTTTAATATGCAATTTTATTGATTTTTAAAGCACATTTATGCTGAAATTTTATGTTAATTAATTAAAGAGATACAAAGTTAAAACTTTAACTTTTTTAAATATGCCAATAAACAAGGCATAAGTAATATAAGAGAATACAGAGTTAAAATTTCAACTGATGCGTGTAAGACACGGTTGCTGGGAGGTAAGAGCGTCGCCACAGATCGGCGAAGGTCGCGGGTTCGAATCCCGTCCGTGTCAGTTCAAATGTTAACTTTTTTCTCTTTAATATCATAAAAATTCAGTATACATATGCTTTAAAAATCATTAAATTGCATATTTTCTTCTTTTTTCAATCCCTAGTTTTTCTGATGTTACAATTGATAGGAAACCTTGCTAGGAAGGGATTGCTATGATATTCACGCTAGGTAAGCGGATTGACGAGCGCTGTACCAGACGCCTTACATCTTAGACCCTATGGGCCATCACCGGTGTACTGAATTCTAGTATACTAATTTTCGGGGTGGATATGCCACCATCTGTCAGCAGTTGTAGCTATTTACAAAGCTTTTTCCTTTGTCACCTCCAACGACACCCATGGGGAAAACGATTTAACAACATCATGTCTAAACTCTGAACTCAAATTAAGAAGCCAAAACACTTGTGTCATGGAATCAGAACTAACGAAGGCACCACATACACCCAGACCTGAGACACTATAGGAAAGTGGTTTTCTACTTTGATCTGTCCGGGTATTGAACTCAAGAACTCAGAGCTAGGGACATCTTCAAAATTGGTGTGCCACTTCTAGAAGCCGTTACGCTATCAATAAAGAAATAAATTTTTACTATTGAAGGCATTTATTAGCCTAAGTGCAGGCTTCATAAACTGTCTTAATGAATCAGTGTCAATAACTTAACATCATATGTATAACTTTTTTCCTACCTACCTTTCAATTAAAAAGAAAGAAGAAAAAATCTCACTTTCCAGAGAATCGTAAAAAGTAATAACAACACGATTTTTACGACGAAAATCCCAACGTAATTTTGGCGTAAACAAAAAACTTTTCATGTCGAAGTTTGAGGAAAATCATTTTGGAAACATTCAATGTTTCTGTTTGTTTAGGGTTAGGGGCAAGTAACATACGAGTATGTTACGCGACGAGGGTAACGGCGCATAAAACAAAGAGATACGTATAAAAAAGAGTTAGAAATTGTTCAGAACTATTCATTCAGTTCATTTTCAAATAATATTCTGATAATAATATAATCCGTGTGGTAATGGCGTAAGAATATTGCCACTCCCTTTCTTCCCGTGGATATTGTAACAGCCGACTAAGGGATACAGCCTTGAATATCGCTGTAGCAACCGATGGATTGCGGGACAACCATCTCTAAAAATATCAGACCGAGTATGTGCAGTAGCGTCCGAGGTGCGAGTGGTCTGGTACTGCGATCGCCAATCCGCTTGCAAAACCTGGCGATTATAGCAAATCCTCCCTGTGGGAGAGGCCAATGTCCTGCAGTGGTCTTGACCAGCCCGATATGTATGTATGTATTTAATAATCGAAATAATTAATAATCGAAAAGTTTAATAGCTCGAATACAATATAATGAGTATAATAAAATATCTCCAAGCTATTCCCCAGATGGAGACAGTAGTTACCATGTCTTGAAAACTAATGGTTGCGGGTTAAAATCACGCTTGGGGTAAATATTTGTGTGACAAATGATTATATAAATATTTATCGACGTATATCGTACCGTTCCTTTGCACACTAAGACCGCGACAGGCCCACCCAGTTCAGGTGAAAAAATTCTAATACCAATTACTGAATGGTTATATTATTTTCCGCTGTACATTCAAAACATACCGATTGCTTTTATGAAAGCAAAATCAAATTGAAATAAAGTGATTTATCAGCTTGAAAAAATTTAAATATCAAAATGTCCACGTAGCGCAATCGGTCGGATGAAAATAAAGCGAAGCAGAATGTGCCTGATTGCGGATATCGAGTAATTGAAATCGGATGCACTGGCTGCACGTGACGTGACCTTCGGACTTATTGTTAAAATCTATACATTTACATAAAATTGAAGTGTCTGTTTGTTATACCAAATTAAAGCTTTTCACGAAATGTGTATAAAAGTAAATGTATCCGGTAGTTACATAATAAAGCTATTTTTAAGCTTCAGGGCGTAGCTAGTTTTAAATAAATTAACAATATAACCTGCCCTGAGACATGACTACTATCCGTCGCCGGTCTGCTGAATTTGATCTGGTACTTTTCAAGATGATTAACCCATAATCTGTTGTGATAGCCAATTGCATTTTAAGGCTTTTTCCCTTTACAATGCAATACAAGACTGTTGATTAAAATTTAAAAATTAAAATATGTTAAAAGTCCTAATAGCGGAGGTGTGATAACGTCTGAATTCGAGTCAAGAGTTCGATCTCCAGGTGGTAGGATCGTACCAATTAGTTTTTCAAAACTTATGTAGGATTAACATCGTTGGCGTGGAAATTAAGACGGCGACAGGTTCTCCAACTGTCGCACTGTCCCAAATTGTATTAGGTGAAAGGTGGGACAAAAGGACATAACTGTTCAGACCTCTGTCTACCCCAGTATGGTAAATTGCAAGATAATTTAAAAAATAATGTCAAATCTAATATAGGAAATTAATACTCCATTTCTAATTAATGGCTGATTAAAACTGTAACATTGTCTCCGTATTTTCTTAATTACATCTCTTTAGAAAAGATTGAGGCGGACTAACTAAATGAATAAACTTAAACTGAAAGAACCCAGATTAATCTTGGAACGAGATAGAATATTAGCGAAGTTCTCTAGATAACAATGAACGGTGATTAAAATTCTATACATTCTAATCTAACTTGATAAAAGTTTTTTTATAACAACACACATTTTCCTTCAAGGAAATAGTCAGAGATCTAGAAAATTTAATTATTTCGATCCGCACTTTTAACAATGGTAAAGCCACGCATCAGCTTTTGTTGTTGCATGAATGGACCGGCTCGACTGGGGAGGTACCGCGACCTCGCAGAATACCGGCGTGAAGTAGAAGTCTAACAAACTTCTGCGTTTCGTCTGGTGAGTGCAGGTAACCGGTGGCCCACACACCTCCCTCCCCTAATTCTGGGAAAGGCATCAAGGAGGCAGTTCATGGGCAGCGGTAATCACTTACCATCACTCCGTCATTCCTTCCCTTTCATCACTCTCACTCATCCCTGCATTCAGTTCCCAACTTATATCCTGCTTCCCACATTCGGCCGTCTTGATACAATGACTGTCCTCAGGCATTCCTCAGCATTCATGATGTTTCAAGTCTTCAGTACAATACATCACACACACATTCCACATTCCTTCAGTCATACTTTACAAACAATTTCTTAATTTAAAAAAAAAAAAACAAAAACATAAGCCATCTTAAAAACAAAAGAAAAACAATCTTAAAACAGAAAGAAAACATCTTAAAGAAACAAAACATTTTCGAAGTTAGTTACAAATTTCTATACTCAGTATTTAGTTATGCCTTTTATTTTTACACTTTAAATACATTACCTATTTACTCCAGTTAAAACCATGATAACAAAGTAACATACAAGATAAACATATAGCATAGAAGAAAAATAAAAATTTAAATGAAACAATGCATTCATCATCTGTCATTCTTCACCAAATTATACTTAGCAAGTTTCTTGCATTAAGAACTCTCTTCACCTTCTGTTGGCCAACACTTCATACAATCTGCTGAGCTAGATGTTCTTATAGGCCCCTCAGTAGCACAATCATTTTTTTGCAGATCATAGCAATCATTCCATTTGGTTTGGTTAGCGATTATCACCTTGTAAGGTACTAGATATTTAGGTTTTAGTTTAAGTCCTGAACCAAATTGTAAGTTTTATAGACACAATGTTCCAACTTTGTATTGTGAATGTCCTTTCTTTTCTATTAAAGCTTTTGCATTCTCTTCTTGAACTCTGAGAATCTGTTCTTGGCCTGTTTTCTGAGATCCTCTCTATTTTCATTGAACACTTGTATGTACTCTTTCTGTAGTAACTCTGTATTCGTTGCCCTTTACTCGCATTTTGCACCTAAAAGTAGTTTACAAGGTGTACAACAGTTGGTGCTTTGAAAGGTACTATTAATGGCTCTTTAAACTCGACTAATGTGTTTGTACCTGTGCCAGCGCTTGTTCTCACACACAACTTCGTAAGTAATGGAATTCATTATTCTGTGTATTCTCTCGACTTGTCCATTGCCTCGTGGAACACCCGTCGTAAAAGTCACATGTAGAATCTTCCCTCCTTACAGTAATCTTGAAACCCATGACTAGTGAATGCAGTGCCTTTGTCAGTGATTATTCGTTGAGGGTTTCCGAAGGTTTGCTGATGGATCTCCAATTTATTTAGAGTCTCTCGGCTTGAGGTGCTTCTTGTTGGAAACAGCCAAACAAATTTGAAGTAAAAGTGCTCCACCACTGTCAGTATATGGTTATACTGTTTACTAGTTTGCGTCAAAGGTCCAACATGATCCAAATGAATGGTATCCAAGGGAATACTGTTCTTCTCAATTGATGCAGAAACTTTCTTAGAGCTTCCTCTTCTTTCTTCATAGCTAACAGGCATGGAATGCATGTCACTATAAAATCTTAAATTTTCTTATCTAATTCTGTTATGTGATAATCTCTTTCAATAGCTTCTTTCATCTTCTTCTTAGAAAAATATCCATTGCTTGCACCTTCTTCAATACTTTTCTCCATAGTCTTAGGTATAACCAGTAATTTCTTATCTCCTTTGTACAATATATCATTTTCATCCCAGTAATCTTAGTACGTATTTTCCTTCAAAACTTCTTTTTAGCTGAGAGCCCTCGTCCCGATCTTGCGCTTGCTTTACTTAATCATGTAGTGTAGTAACTGCCACAAAGGGATAACGGCTCAAAGCATCGACATACCTCATTTTGTTCCAGAATGATGCTCTCATTTCGAGGTCATATTCATTGAGGAATAATACCCAGCAGGCTATCTTAGCAGAAATATCCTTCTTTTCAACGTCACCAAATGCCTTACAATCTGTGACAATTTTAAATGTATTACATACAAATACTGCTCTGAACTTTTATACCTTCAATAATATTGGTTGCCTCCAGTTCATAGCTTGAATACCTTAATTGAGCATCATTTGTCTTCCCCATTCCTTATCACATGGCTTTAGTATTCAATTTCCAGTTTGATCAGGTCGCCTTCTTCCAATTTATCTTTAGCCCATATCCTGAAGCCACTTTCAACACAAGCTGAAGTCGTTCCACTGCTTGTTCTTCACTTTCTGCTGTAATTAAGATATTGTCAATGAAAATCATCATAATGCCTGCAATCAAATCCCTGAAGATAATGCTTATGAATTGCATAAAAATACTTTGAGCAGATGGACAACTTGAAAGGAGCTCAAGGAACTCGGTTCGGCCATGGTGTGTCACAAATGATGTATACAGGGTAGATTCCTAGCCACCTTGAGATGAAAGAAACCATTCTTAAAAATTCAAAACACTAAATATTTTGGCTTCACACAGCTTATCTATCATATTGTCGATCACTGGTAATGGAAATTCATCTTTAAGAATTTTTTTTGTTTAGCAGTCTATAATCCACACAAACCCTAACTGAACCATCTTTTTTCTCACTAATACCAAAGGACTTGAATATTCTGAAAAACTACTTGTACTGCACCATCATCCATCCATTCCCTTACCTGCTCTTCAACTATTCTCTGCTCTGCCAAGGACAAACATCTTGGTTCCCTGGGTGACAGGCACGTCATCTTTAAGAACAATCTTCAGCTCAAAAGGTGCATCTTTCAATTGGATTAGATTATAACCTTCAATACACTGCAAAACTTTTTCCCTTATGGAATAATCAGAAATATGCTCAACTTCCAAAGTGGGATCTGAAAAACAACACAACTTAGGCATCCATTCATCACTTTCAGACAAAAACTTCACTTTGTACCCATTCATTATCCATCATATCATTATTTTGATAGTTTTTCCCGTCGATTGTAATGTCCAAGAACATCTTTCCTAATGAATTCACCATCGTACGTCCGAGTCCCGTCAAACATAAGTTATCTTCAAATTTTTCTGTTCCAACGGTAATGAAACGCTCGTCCGTCATGAAATTGAACTCGCTGCCGGATTCAATTAAAGCGTTCACTGTTAATTCCTTAATCTTGACACTAATCATCGGCTTCGTTGACAGATTTCTTGTTTTGTTTACGTTATTTTCCACCCGTATAGCCTCGTTTCCAATTTTTGACGTCTGGCTGTCACAATCCGCTGTCACTTGTCGCATCCACCCTGAAGTTAGCTGAGCGCTGTTATGCCCACCGAGATCCACCATCGCCAACCGCACGATCTTGCGCTGCGTTCGGCGTGACCTGTTTCACTGACTTCAGAGGAGCGCTAGCGCTGGCGTTCCGTGCTCGCGCCGCCTGTGTGCAAGTGCATCGATCCAATATGGCCGTACTGATTACAGCGAAAACACTTGAGACCGTTCGGACAATGTGTCGAGATATGACTGTTTTCGCCGCAGTTGTAAATAACGTCGAATGGATTTTTTTCTGTTTTCTTTTCTTACAGCTGTTTCGGTTCCCGCTTCTTTCTTCGCATCGTTTACCATCTTCAATTCTAAATTAATTCTCTTGAGCATAGTGTACGTCGTTACGCCATATAAAATAATTTCGCCTGAGCGCAGTCGATTACATATCCACTATGTAACGATGAAATACAATCGGGAAATCTCTTTTCCACTCTTCATCGCAAGTATATACTGATAGTAGCTTGTCCCATGGCCCATTCTATTTGCCATCAGCTCATGCATTTCTTTACTGTTGATTACATCGGGAAACCTTTGTATAGTCGTCTTGAGCTCGTCGTATGTCTTGAATACCTTTTCTGACTTCAACCATAATGCCGCCGTGCCACACACACGTGCTCGACTACAGGATAAAGGCTTTTCATGGCATTTCTCAGGTGGCAGACGTACCAATGTGTTTTTTCAAAACCCATGTTCGATTCACACTGTTGGCTTTGACAGCAAAGACGGCGGGCTCACCACCACGTTATCCCAAAAATGTCTTCGGTGGAAAGTGGGTCGACGGGACTCACTCATTCAGAATAGACCTCTGTTCACCTCTGTATTGGGAATTGCGTGAAGATATTTATATTTATTTTATTTATTCATTACTTTCTTCAGTACATTTCTTCATTATTCATAGCAGCAACCTGGTTTCACTTGGTACCACACCATAAAAATGTGTTTTTTTCTGTCGTAGTAATAATAATAAATATCTTCACGCAATTCCCAATACAGGGGTAGGCTGGTGAGTTCAGTCTAGATAATAAAGTCCCTTCGACCCACCATCCATCGAAGACATTTTTTGGGATAACGTGACAGGTGATGAGCCTTTGCCGTCTTTATGTCCAAGCTAACGACGACCCACATAGGTTTTCAGAAACCCATTGGTACGAACCTGCCACCTGGGGATTGAACTCGGTCTTTTGACTGAAATTCCGACCACCCAACCAATCGGCTGTCGTAACTTAGGCTGGCCCGAAAATGGCCTTCCACCGAAGATATTTTCGGGCCAACGACAGGTGGAGGAGCCCAATGCCGTCTTTATGTCCAAGCCAACGATATAAATCGTACATAGGTTTTGAAAACCCATTGGTACAAGCTCACCTGGGGACTGAACTCGGGTCTCTTGACTCGAAATCCAACCACTCGGCTATCATGGCGGTCACGTGGTGTAAGTAAATATTTGACCAGATTTCTTTAAAAGAAATTTAGACATAATAAGACATTAAGAACTCGGGGCTTTCATAAGCTACAATGGAATCAAAGTTAAATAGTACAGATCTCATCTCTGAAGAGGAAGCTATTAAATGTTTAGAAATTCCGCCAACAGCCAAAGATTCTATAGTGGGGTCTGCGATA
>JAGSMR010000757.1:0-44996 GCA_029286605.1 Sericinus montela | reverse complement strand
GTCAAGGTGGCAGACGTACCAATGTGTTTTTTCAAACCCATGTTCGATTCACACTGTTGGCTTTGACAGCAAAGACGGCGGGCTCACCACCACGTTATCCCAAAAATGTCTTCGGTGGAAAGTGGGTCGACGGGACTCACTCATTCAGAATAGACCTCTGTTCACCTCTGTATTGGAATTGTGAAGATATTTATATTTATTTATTTATTCATTACTTTCTTCAGTACACATTTTCATTATTCATAGCAGCAACCTGGTTTCACTTGGTACCACACCACATAAAATGTGTTTTTTTCTGTCGTAGTAATAATAATAAATATCTTCACGCAATTCCCAATACAGGGGTAGGCTGGTGAGTTCAGTCTAGATAATAAAGTCTTCTGACCCACCTTCCATCGAAGACATTTTTTGGGATAACGTGACAGGTGATGAGCCTTTGCCGTCTTTATGTCCAAGCTAACGACGACCCACATAGGTTTTCAGAAACCCATTGGTACGAACCTGCCACCTGGGGATTGAACTCGGTCTGACTCGAAATTCCGACCACCCAACCAATCGGCTGTCGTAACTTAGGCTGGCCCGAAAATGGCCTTCCACCGAAGATACTTCGGGCCAACGACAGGTGGAGGAGCCCAATGCCGTCTTTATGTCCAAGCCAACGATATAAATCGTACATAGGTTTTGAAAAACCCATTGGTACAAGCTCACCTGGGGACTGAACTCGGGTCTCTTGACTCGAAATCCAACCACTCGGCTATCATGGCGGTCACGTGGTGTAAGTAAATATTTGACCAGATTTCTTTAAAAGAAATTTAGACATAATAAGACATTAAGAACTCGGGGCTTTCATAAGCTACAATGGAATCAAAGTTAAATAGTACAGATCTCATCTCTGAAGAGGGAAGCTATTAAATGTTTAGAAATTCCGCCAACAGCCAAAGATTCTATATGGGGTCTGCGATACAGGTCGTCAAGTTCACTACATAGGTCTTCTGACCCACCTTCCATCGAAGACATTTTTTGGGATAACGTGACAGGTGATGAGCCTTTGCCGTCTTTATGTCCAAGCTAACGACGACCCACATAGGTTTTCAGAAACCCATTGGTACGAACCTGCCACCTGGGGATTGAACTCGGTCTGACTCGAAATTCCGACCACCCAACCAATCGGCTGTCGTAACTTAGGCTGGCCCGAAAATGGCCTTCCACCGAAGATACTTCGGGCCAACGACAGGTGGAGGAGCCCAATGCCGTCTTTATGTCCAAGCCAACGATATAAATCGTACATAGGTTTTGAAAAACCCATTGGTACAAGCTCACCTGGGGACTGAACTCGGGTCTCTTGACTCGAAATCCAACCACTCGGCTATCATGGCGGTCACGTGGTGTAAGTAAATATTTGACCAGATTTCTTTAAAAGAAATTTAGACATAATAAGACATTAAGAACTCGGGGCTTTCATAAGCTACAATGGAATCAAAGTTAAATAGTACAGATCTCATCTCTGAAGAGGGAAGCTATTAAATGTTTAGAAATTCCGCCAACAGCCAAAGATTCTATATGGGGTCTGCGATACAGGTCGTCAAGTTCACTACATAGCTCATATTCGTTGGGCAGAGTTAGGAGTTTCAGGATTTAAACTATAACAACCTTCAAGTAGTTTTGGGTATCAGCACGGGTTTACCGCACCTTTGATCATTTACGGCCCCAAATACCCCATGTACGTCGGTGCACTTGGACAGCTGGGTCGCAGTTCCGGGGCTGGTGCGCGGCGGCTGCTGTCGCCCCTGGCGGCGCGCGGCGGGAGGGGCAGCGCCCACCCCGGACGGCAGGCGCAGCTGCAGCGTGAGAGCAGGTCACAAACTGACCCCGTAGCTTAGCGCTGTTAGCGACCCGCTTCGAAGCTAGGGGCCGATGATTTATATGTGCATAAGAATCCTCTCTTGTCCTGTGTGTCTCGAGATACAGAGGGAGGAGTTCACCTACCCTACCTACCCTACCTATCTCGAAAATACCAGATTAAATGAGCAAACTGATGACAAAGTGATCAATCCGCCTGAATGATCGCGAGAGAAGCCTGGTAAGAATCAGTCCTGAAATGACTTTCACATAGGCTGCTTTTATGTATATATCAACTAACTGCCTTGCAGTTCATAACAAAATGAATAGTATCACCGGAAATCACTTACTATCACTTGCAGGATTAGCTCATTTTGTTCGGGCCAGCTCCTCCCTAACACCGGTTATGATAATATACTGCAAGCATGTGATTGATGTTCTTACAGGATATCAGAGCACTTTATTACGTAACTGATATCTAGTTCCTAACCATGACATAATTAATATTCTAAATGATGTATAAACATTTTAATCGTTAAGATATTTGCACGTTCCTCGCCAGGTATCCGAGCTGCTGCGCCACTGCACGGACCCCCACGTCCTCGGCGTCACCAGGTCCAATTGGGAGCCCTGGATCTAGTCACGAACGATGCGATGCGATATTGAAATGGAGCTGAAACTCAATTTTAAAAACTATGTCCTTTCCGAACTAAGAAATTTACTAATAATTTGTTGTATTGTGTTATATTTTTTATAATAAATGGAAACTGACATGTTTTAACTGTTTTACTTTTAACAATCTACGAAAAAAACAACGATAAGCCTGTCGCTACCTGTCACGTTTTCCCAAAATCTTCGGTGAAAGGTGGGTCGGAAGGATTTAATCGTTCAGACTTCTGTCTACCTCTGTATTGGAGGAATATGTGTGAATATGTTTCTAAAACAAAAGTAGCCTCTAAGAAGTGGTGACTTTGAAAGGAGTATGAAGCGATACAATTTACGTTACTATGACAGAAAACATATGTAGCGCGATGCCGGGGCGGCTCGTTGGCCATCTATAAACAGATTTTGAGGGACAAAATGTATATGTATTTCTTAAGTAAGACTATAGAAGTCTAGAAAGCCACGTGTAGTACTGAAAACCGCATCTAAATCCGTTCTATATAGATTTCAATTCACAAACAACACAAAATTTCTTTTAGAAACCGATGCAGGAATCATTGAGTATCTGTGTGTCAGTTTCTAAGTTGAAAACAAGACATTAGAGAATGGAAACAGGATCAAAATCCGTTCAGTAGTTTTAGCGTCAACCTTGAACAAACATTTAAGAACTGTAAATATCATCTTTTTCGGCACAAACAGTATTCCAAACCACTTGGGATATCGCCAGAAGCGATCGTTGCGTTACTCTATGGAGAAAGAATTACTAAAAAAAATCACTTTATTCTCTAACTAACTAATAAATGTATTAGAATCGGAATCATTCGGAAAGGCTGTCGTCGGTGGCGGCGCGTCGTCCACGTCCACGAACTTGTGTACCTTTAGTCCACGCCCAGGTAGGAGTCCGACATGAAGTAGAGCGTGTGGTGTGCTGTCGCCGCGCTGCATTACCGAAGTCCAGCTGCGCCCAGTGCGGTGCGCGCGCCAGCGACACGCGCTCGATGGATGCGGCAGGCTGTTACTGGTTTCGCTCACCACCACCCACCAGCCCCTGAGCCAGGTACACGCGCACGCGACATGGCGGGACATGGAGCCACTCGGGCCAGCGGGACATAAGTGTGAGTGTGTGTGTGTGTGTGTGTGTGTGTGTGTGTGTGTGTGTGTGTGTGTGTGTGTGTGTGTGTGAAATGTTCAGCATGAACGAATGTTTTATTTATTAAGTTGCAAATGTTGCTTTCGTCACTTACATTACACTTATATAACGTACACACATAACAGCTTGCAGTAGTCCACTGCTGGACATAGGCCTCTCGCGCCGTAATCGCCACGCTTGGCAGGCAGATTGGCGATCGCACTACCCGACACCTCGCAACCTAACCTAACATAACTCAAATCGTAACATTTGTACTTAGGACGGGTATTATTCCTTGGGGCATCTATGTGCCTAAATATGCTATGGGTATAGACTAAGGGAAAATCTTAAAGACTAAATCTACTTTTTCTACATGTCTCGGACTGGGTATTTGTGGCCCATTCGTTGTTTCTTATTCCATAACACAAGTAAGTTTGCTACTTACGCATGAGATATCGGAGCAATGTATGTGATTTTCAACCTATCAATGTATGTTTCTACGTATGTATTTTTGGGTTAATTAATGTTTAGAGAGCCTTAAGATATAATTACAAATTCAGACTTAATTATTCAATCCAAATGTAACTAAGGCACGGAGCTATTAAAAAGTGGCCAAATGGTATTTTAACATGTTTCAAAAGAGATATTGTTTTGACTAATTTCTCAGTGTTCATAGCTATTGCGTTAGTTAATGTTTACATAGTTTTAAAGCATAAGTATAAATCCATTGTTTTTAATATTTAATTTTTTTATACTGAGGCTATTTATAAAAAAACAGTATTTGTTATAAGATTTCTTATATAATAATACTATCTTAACATTGGTTTTAAAAGGGACGTTGTTTTGATAGATGTTCTGTGTTCAAGTTGAACGGTCTATTATAGTTTACTAAGTTTTAATAGATAATTGTACAAATTAATAGTGAAACATTTAATTTAAATTAATATTCGGCCTATTTATAAAAATGGTACTTTTAATAATATTTCTAATGTAAAAATATTATTTTAACATTGGCTTAAAAGGATGTTGTATTGACAAACCAGCTAGGGGCATTCGATGCTGCAACCATGTTTGATGTTAGACGCAAAATACAATTAAAAAACTACATTTGTTTTCATATTTTAATTAATGTTGTTAGCATGGATCCATAAACATTTATTGAAGTCTAAGTTTGATTTTGATTTGTCTGACCCTTGACAACAGTATGTGTGTATTTATTCATTGGAATAACAATTTAAATTCGTCTATCGACACAGAGTCTATCTCTAGCGGAAATAAAACAGCCGAAAGAAATTTTTATAATGTTGGAAATACAATATTAACTCTTTTCCTAGACATTAGTCGGGCACGATCACCTCAGTCCTAGGTGTCATATTAACGTATTTATTTATTTATTTGCTTGTATATGTACATACATTGGAGAAAAGAAAATAAAGTTCCCATTTGAAGTTCTTAAAATATTTACAATAATTTGAAAGAGTATATAGCAATTTGATTTTGTTGATATATATTTCTATAAAGTATATTATATTAAGTATATTATAAATTAATTAATGAATTCTTTAAATTAATTAATGAATTCTTTACTTATTTAATTTTTATTATTATTAATTAATATATTTTTCTTATTCAATGATTATACAACTGTCTGTATTAGACTGTCTCCCGTGATGCTGCGACGACCTGCAGAACATTGGTGGGAAGTCGATATGCAAATGGCACAGGACATTTCTGTGTGGCGATCCTTAGGAGAGGCGCATGTTCAGGAGTAGACTTCTGTTAGACTGTTATGATGACGATGATCATGATAAGAAGTACATGTCACATGAGATATTGCAATTACACTTTGTTAGTTGAAAGGTCATTTATTGAATGACAACATTTATCGATTGGTCTACCATCTCTAGATGTATGTTTCTGTTTAAATATATTGAGATTTTGATGTTTCATACTTTTTAGTATTTTAGTATTGAATATGACCTGTCATACACGCAAATTACACTAATTTTTACTAACTTTATCTCATGCACACCAGTGTAGATATCGCGTTCTCATACTTATTATGCGTTTTCGTGTATCTTTCAACATTAACATTATTTAAACAGAGATAAGTAGCCACTTATAATATGTACAGTGAGGGCAGAGTTAGAGTTTCTAGGATTTAAACTTATAACAACTTCAAGTAGTTTTAAGATTAAAGATTGGCTATCGTGACTTTCTTGGATTGGCTTGTAAGGCATCTCTAAATACTCTATGTACGTCGGTGCACTTGGACAGCTGTCGCAGTTCCGGGGGCTGGTGCGCGGTGAAAGTTGCTGGGCCGCCGCGGCGTGGCGCGCGGCGGAAGGGGGCAGCGCCCACTCCCGGGACGGCGCAGCTGCAGCGTGGAGGAGCAGGCTGGGTCACAAACTGACCCCTAGCTTAGTTGCTAGCGACCCCGCCTTCGAAGCTAGTTGATGGTTTCATGTGCATACGAATCCTCTCTGTCTGTGAGTGTCTCGAGAGTCGACAGAGGGAGAGCACCTACCTACCCTACCGATCTCGAAAAATACCAGATTAAAATAAGCAAACTGGTGACAAAGCGATCGCCAATCCTCCTGAATGATCGCGAGAAGCCTGTAGAATCAATCCTGAAATGGACTTTCATAGGCTGCTTTTATGTATACATCAAACTAACCGCTGCTCGTGAAAGCACCATCACAAAATGAATAGTATCACTGAAATCACTTACTATCACTTGCAGGATTAGCTCATTTTGTTCGGGCTAGCTCCTAACACCGGTTATGATAATATACTCGTAAAGATGTGATTGATAAATGACAGGATATATCAGAGCACTTTATTACGTAACTGATATCTAGTTCCTAACCATGACATAATTAATATTCTAAATGATATATAAACATTTAAAACGTTAAGATATTTGCACGTTCCTTGCCAGGTATCCGAGCTGCTGCGCCACTGCACGGACCCCCACGTCTTCGGCGTCACCTGGTCCAATTGGGAGCCCTGGATCTATTCACGAACGATGCGATGCGATATTGAAATGGAGCTGAAACCTAATTAAAACTATGTCCTTCTCAGAACTAAGAAATTTACTAATAATTTGTTGTAGCCAGGTTATATTTTTATAATAAATGGAAACTGACATGTTTTAACTGTTTTATTTCTTTAACAATCTACGCAAAACAACGATAAGCTCGTCGCTACCTGTCCACGTTTTCCCAAAATCTTCGGTGAAAGGTGGGTCGGAAGGATTTAATCGTCTAGACTTCTGTCTACCTCTGTATTGAGGAATATGTGTGAATATGTTTCTAAAACAAAAAGTAGCCTCTAAGAAGTGGTGACTTTGAAAGGAGTATGAAGCGATACAATTTACGTTACTACGACAGAAAACATATAGCGCGATGCCGGGGCGGCTCGTTGTCCATCTATAAACAGATTTTGAGTATATGTATATCTTAAGTAAGACTATAGAAGTCTAGAAAGCCACGTGTAGTACTGAAAACCGCATCTAAATCCGTTCTATAGATTTCAATTCACAAACAAATAATTTTCCATTTTTAGAAACCGATGAAGGAATCATTGAGATTCGTGCGTCAGTTTCTAAGTTGAAAAACAAGACATTAGAGAATGGAAACAGGATCAAAATCCGTTCAGTAGCTTTAGCGTCAACCTTGAACAAACATTTAAGAACTGTAAATATCATCTTTTTCCTGCAGAACATTGCGGGAAGTCGATGGGTGCAAATGACACAGGACCTTTCTATGTGGCGATCCTTAGGAGAGGCGTATGTTCAGCAGTAGACTTCGTTAGATCGCGCGGATGATGATCATGATAAGAAGTACATGTCACATGAGATATTGCAATTACACTTTGTTAGTTGAAAGGTTATTTATTGAATGACAACATTTATCGATTGGTCTACCATCTTTAGATGTATGTTTCTGTTTAAATATATTGAGATTTTGATGTTTCATACTTTTTAGTATTTTAGTATTGAATATGACCTGTCATACACGCAAATTACACTAATTTTTACTAACTTTATCTAATGCACACCAGTGTAGATATCGCGTTCTCATACTTATTATGCGTTTTCGTGTATCTTTCAACATTAACATTATTTAAACAGAGATAAGTAGCCACTTATAATATGTACAGTGAGGGCAGAGTTAGGAGTTTCTAGGATTTAAACTTATAACAACTTCAAGTAGTTTTAAGATTAAAGATTGGCTATCGTGACTTTCTTGGATTGGCTTGTGAAGGCATCTCTAAATACTCTATGTACGTCGGTGCACTTGGACAGCTGTCGCAGTTCCGGGGGCTGGTGCGCGGCGGGCTGCTGCCGCCGCGGCGGGAGAGGGCAGCGCCCACTCCCGGGACGGGCGCAGCTGCAGCGTGGAGGAGCAGGTCACAAACTGACCCCGTAGCTTAGTTGCTAGCGACCCCGCCTTCGAAGCTAGGGGTTGATGGTTTACATGTGCATACGAATCCTCTCTGTCTGTGAGTGTCTCGAGAGTCGACAGAGGGAGAGCACCTACCTACCCTACCGATCTCGAAAAATACCAGATTAAAATAAGCAAACTGGTGACAAAGCGATCGCCAATCCTCCTGAATGATCGCGAGAAGCCTGTAGAATCAATCCTGAAATGGACTTTCATAGGCTGCTTTTTATGTATATACTCAAACTAACCGCGTTCGTAGCACTATCACAAAATGAATAGTATCACTGAAATCACTTACTATCACTTGCAGGATTAGCTCATTTTGTTCGGGCTAGCTCCTAACACCGGTTATAATATACTCGTAAAAGATGTGATTGATAAATGACAGGATATATCAGAGCACTTTATTACGTAACTGATATCTAGTTCCTAACCATGACATAATTAATATTCTAAATGATATATAAACATTTAAAACGTTAAGATATTTGCACGTTCCTTGCCAGGTATCCGAGCTGCTGCGCCACTGCACGGACCCCCACGTCTTCGGCGTCACCTGGTCCAATTGGGAGCCCTGGATCTATTCACGAACGATGCGATGCGATATTGAAATGGAGCTGAAACTCTAATTAAAACTATGTCCTTTCCGAACTAAGAAATTTACTAATAATTTGTTGTATTGTGTTATATTTTTATAATAAATGGAAACTGACATGTTTTAACTGTTTTATTTCTTTAACAATCTACGCAAAAACAACGATAAGCTCGTCGCTACCTGTCACGTTTTCCCAAAATCTTCGGTGAAAGGTGGGTCGGAAGGATTTAATCGTCTAGACTTCTGTCTACCTCTGTATTGGAGGAATATGTGTGAATATGTTTCTAAAACAAAAAGTAGCCTCTAAGAAGTGGTGACTTTGAAAGGAGTATGAAGCGATACAATTTACGTTACTACGACAGAAAAACATATGTAGCGCGATGCCGGGGCGGCTCGTTGTCCATCTATAAACAGATTTTGAGTATATGTATATCTTAAGTAAGACTATAGAAGTCTAGAAAGCCACGTGTAGTACTGAAAACCGCATCTAAATCCGTTCTATAGATTTCAATTCACAAACAAATAATTTTCCATTTTTAGAAACCGATGAAGGAATCATTGAGATTCGTGCGTCAGTTTCTAAGTTGAAAAACAAGACATTAGAGAATGGAAACAGGATCAAAATCCGTTCAGTAGCTTTAGCGTCAACCTTGAACAAACATTTAAGAACTGTAAATATCATCTTTTTCCTGCAGAACATTGCGGGAAGTCGATGGGTGCAAATGACACAGGACCTTTCTATGTGGCGATCCTTAGGAGAGGCGTATGTTCAGCAGTAGACTTCTGTTAGACTGTTATGATGACGATGATCATGATAAGAAGTACATGTCACATGAGATATTGCAATTACACTTTGTTAGTTGAAAGGTTATTTATTGAATGACAACATTTATCGATTGGTCTACCATCTTTAGATGTATGTTTCTGTTTAAATATATTGAGATTTTGATGTTTCATACTTTTTAGTATTTTAGTATTGAATATGACCTGTCATACACGCAAATTACACTAATTTTTACTAACTTTATCTAATGCACACCAGTGTAGATATCGCGTTCTCATACTTATTATGCGTTTTCGTGTATCTTTCAACATTAACATTATTTAAACAGAGATAGTAGCCGCTTGCCGTATGTACAGTGGGGCAGAGTTAGGAGTTTCTAAGTTTGAAACTTATAACAACTTCAAGGTAGTTTTAAGATTAAAGATTGGCTATCGTGACTTTCTTGGATTGGCTTGTGAAGGCATCTCTAAATACTCTATGTACGTCGGTGCTTGGACAGCTGTCGCAGTTCCGGGGCTGGTGCGCGGCGGGCTGCGGTGCGGCGCTTCGCGGCGGGAGGAGACGCGCCACTCCCGGGACGGGCGCGGCTGCAGCGTGGGAGGGCAGGTCCACAAGCGGCCCGTAGCTTGGTTGCTAGCGACCCCGCCCAGCCGAAGCTTCAAAGGGGTTGATATTTACGTATGCATACGAATCCTCTCTGTCCGTGAGTGTCTCGAGAGGCGACAGAGGAGGCCCTTCCTACCCTACCTATCTCGAAAATACCAGATTAAAATAAGCAAACAAAGCGATCCAGCAATCCGCCTGAATTATCGCGAGAAGCCTGTAGAATCAATCCTGAAATGGACTTTCACCAAACTGTTTTTATGTATATATCAAACTAACCGCGTTCGTAACACTAACAAAATGAATAGTATCACTGAAATCACTTACTATCACTTGCAGGATTAGCTCATTTTGACGGGCGCTCTAACACCGGTTAAGATAATATACTCGTAAAGATGTAACGGGATATATCAGAGCACTTTATAACGTAACTGATATCTAGTTCCTAACCATGACATAATTAATATTCTAATTGATATATAAACAAAGTGATACAAAAACAAAAAAAAAAAAAAACTTTAAACGTCTTTAATTAGTTTTTAAAAACAATTTTTATTCCCGACGTTTCGGATTTCGACGTCTATGTTTAACATCAGCTTTGTGTTAATTTTTATAGAAACTAGCGTTACAGAACACATAGTGATGTTAAACACAGACGCTCAAGGAGAATCTGCAGTCTGTGATCACATACTAGATGGGCCCTACCATTATCATATATCAGATTTGACAAGCAAATGTAGTATTCGCGTCGCGTGGGTCGAAGGGACTTAATTAATGAACTCGACCTCTGTCTACGCCTGTATTAGAATTGCGTGAAGATATTTATTTATTTATAGTGACATTAGAAAACTTTTTTGTCATCATCATCCTTACAATCTCGCCTCTTTCCCGTAGGTATAGGCAAATACCACTTCTTTCTACTATCTACGATCCTTAAATACTTGTTTCCTTCGTCCACTTTCGTTATTCCCGTCATAAGGAAGAATAACATTTTGTGAATACTCTAAATATATGACTTTTCTTCATAAACAATCCCTGATGGGATAGCCAGGGAACATATAACCAAATGTTTTATGTAGTTTTCATAGATATTTAATAAGCATGTGTTATGTTATCTTGGTTTCATATTACTTTTGCGTAATATTTTGTATAATTTTTCATATGTTTGTTTTAATTGGATTTAATTGTGCAGATTTCTGTACCCAGTATTAGAATGGCGTGAAGTTATTTTTGTTTTAGTTTTATAATATTTTTGACAATGCAATACAAAAGAATTAAAATTATTAGCCTAGAGTTTAAACCATTTTTTAAATTATAACTCAAGCAGTTAGCAGTTTTCATAGCAGGTTGAAAGACTTCCTCTTTCATCCAGGATTCACGCTACGTCCATACAGAATTTTTTCGACATGGATATATGTTTCTTAAAACAACGGATTTAAACGGAATTTGACAAAATAATAATTACAGTAGACTTAAAATCACTTTAAAATGTTGATAGTGCCGGCCGTAGGATCGAACTCAGATATCGTTGGCTTGATGCTGATGGCCGTTATGCATATGCCAGTGTTTTAGCCTGGTATATTTCAGACGTTCGATCCGCCGTTTATCGATTGACAATGTGATTTTGAAGTAATCTTTGACAGAAGGGGCTATATTCGGCAGCAACTCTTATAGGCTGTAAAGAAGAAGAAGAAGGATGACATTTCTAGAGTTTTCCCCTTAGTCACTTACTCTTACGACACCACGGGAAGAAAAGGTGGTGGTACCTTAGTCACGCCTCTCGACAAGATGTGTCATGCGTGAAGATAAATAAATAAAGTTATTGTTCATGTTTCAACTTCAAATACCATAAAGTGTAAGTATTCACAGTTATCCTTTAAAGGATCTGTGTCTTCCGGAAAGGGAAACAGCTGTAATGTTTTGTTCTTTTTGTCGGACACGCAGCCGGACGTGATGTTTTATTGCCGCTACGTACTCCCATTTTAGACATCAAAGTTCAGTTTGAACAGAATCAGTCTGATTACTGAATATTTAGATCATCGGAATCCCTGGTCAAAAGACTATTTCGAGCCCCAGTAAGAAGTATCGCAGTTTTTCCAAAACTTTAGTACTGGGCTCATCACCAGTCACCTTTAAACAAAATAATATCCGGCTTGAAACTAAGCTGGAAATATTTGTGTAAGGATAAGTTATCGCATTGGTTTCCCTTGTTTGAGAATGCGTGATGATGCGTAAGCATCCGGGTTCGATGGTCAGCTCAATGTAGAAAATCTTTTCTACATTTTTCACGGAGTCTTAGTGTTTGTCGTACCTTCGTTGTTTCGATTTCATAACACAGAATTAGCAAGGTACTTACCTCGGGATCGGTAATATTATGTTGTACCAGTGATGTTATCCATATTTGTTTATTTAAAAAATGTGATAAATGTCTTATAATAAGTGTCAATTAAATAAAATAAAACATTAAAATCGAAGGCTCGTAACTCGTCACTCAAAAATTACCAGTAAAAATCCTCCATATGTTTGTTTCTTACTCCATAGTTTGTTACACATTATTACACAGCAATTTTATAAGCAGTACAGAGCATATAATTTCCTACTTAGCTTTATGTTAATAAATTAAAGAAAAAATTATTTTAAAAATTTCAACTGACTACGAGCAGGATTCGAACCCCGTGACCCTGCAGGTATCGTCACGCTTTACAAAATCAATGAAAAATGCGTATCAGTAAAAAACTCAGTAAACAGTGAAGTTAGTAAATAATAATAAATGAATAAGCCTGTTCATGCCCTTCCCTCATCCATAGCTGACAGGTGGCCGGGGTAAATAAAATAAATAAATCCATAAGAATGGTGACAACATATGTTCCTCTGATTCCAAGTAAGCAGTTTAAGCACTTGTGTTAAGAATCCCGGAAACAACAGAGCAAAACAGCCGAACCTCAGAAAATTACTTTTGTTTGCACCCCGAAAAAAAATTTTACTAACTTTATCTATCGCACACCAGTGTAGATATCGCGTTCTATCATTGCGTTTTCGTGTATCTTTCAACATTACACATGTTGGGAGATAAGTAGCCACTATAATATGTGGCAGTGAGGGCAGAGTTAGAGTTTTGCATTTAAACTAACAACTTCAGTAGTTTAAGATTAGCGACGAATATCGTGACTTTCTTGGATTGGCTTAGAAGGCATCTCTAAACACGGCGTACGTCGAGACTTGGACAGCTGTCGCGTTCCGGGGCTGGTGCGGCGGGTTGCTGCCGCCCCATGCGGGCGCGGCGGTGGAGAGGGCAGCGCCCACCCGGACGTGCGTGCAGCTGCAGCGTGGAGGAGCAGGCCAAACTGACCCTGTAGCTGATGTTAACCCGCCTCAGCTTAGAAGATGCGGTTTATATGTGCATGAATCCTCTGTTCAGGAGTCTTGCATTTATTGTAGAGGAGAGCAATCGCATTTCACTCACTGATCTCGGAAAATACCAGATTAAAATAAGCAACTGGTGACAAAGGATCGCCAATCCTCCCTGAATGATCGCGAGAAGCCTGTAGAATCAATCCTGAAATGGACTTTCGAAGCTGCTTTTATGTATATAATTAAACTAACCGCGTTCGTAGCACTATCGCCAAATGATGATATCACTGAAACTACCACGTCACCGCAGGACAGTCACTGTTCAGCTAGCTCCCAACAATGGTTATGATAATATACTGTAAAGATGTGATTGATAAATGATATATTACATTGCAGCACCCTTATTACGTAACTGATATCTAGTCTTCAACCGGCGACATACCATTATTCCAAATGATATATAAATATTTAAAACGTTACATACGTTCCTTTGCCAGGTGGCATCCGAGCTGCTGCGCCACTGCATTTGGACCTCACTGTCCTCAAGGCCACCTGGTCCACCATATTCTTGGACTATTCACGAACGATGCGATGCGTGATATTGAAATGGAGCTGGAACCTAATTAAAACTCATATGTCCTTTCCGAACTAAGAAATTTACTAATAATTTGTTGTATTGTGTTATATTTTTATATAATAAATGGAAACTGACATGTTTTAACTGTTTTTATTCTTTAACAATCTGCCAAACAACGATAAGCTCGTCGCCACCCGTCATTGCTTCCAAAATCTTCGGTGAAAGGTGGGTCGGAAGTTACGAATCGTCTAGACCGTCTACCTCTGTATTGGAGAGGAATATGTGAATATGTTTCTAAACAAAAAGTAGCCTCAAGAAGTGGCACTGGAAAGGAGCAGGCGAAGGACAATTTACGCGTTACTACGACAGAAAAACAGCAGGTAGTGCGATGTCAGGGGCGGCTCGTTGTCCATTCATAAACAGATTTGAGTATATGTGTTATTCATAAGACTATAGAAGTCTAGAAAGCCACGTGTAGTACTGAAAACAATGCATCTAAACTGTTCTATAGATTTCTCCACCAACACTTTTCCACTTTTAGGTAAACCGATGAATCATTAGACCGTGCCAGTTTCTAAGTTTAAAACAAGACATTAGAGAATGTTAGGATCAAAATCCGTTCAGGTAGCTTTAGCGTCAACCTTGTTTAAGAACTGGTAAATACTATCTTTCCGCAGAACAGTGGAAGTCGATAGTAAATGAATAGACCTTTCTATGTATGATCCTTAGGAGAGGCGTAATAATGTAATTTATTAGACTGTTATGATGACGATGATCATGATAAGAAGTACATGTCATGAGATATTGCAATTACACTTTGTTAGTTGGAAAAGGTTATCATTGAATGACAAGATGACACGAATGCCATCCTTAGATGTATGTTTCTGGCTTAAATATATTGAGACTTTTGATGTTTCTAAGTACTTTATTTTAGCATTGAATAGACCCGTCATACACACGCAAATTATACTACTTTTACTTAACTTCATCAATGCACACCAGTGATATCATGTTCATAATTTATTATGCTGTATCTTTCAACATTAACATTATTTAAACAGAGATAAGTAGCCACCTATAATATGTACACAGTGAGGCAGAGTTAGAGTTTCTAGGATTTAAACTTATAACAATCCCAAGTAGTTTTAAGATCAGATCATTATCGTGACTCTTTGATCACTTAGAAGGCATCTCTAAATACCTATGCGTACGTCGGCACCCTGGGACAGCCGTCGCAGTCCTGGGGCTGGTGCGGCGGGCTGCTGCCCCAGTGAGAGGCAAACACCCTGTGACGAAGCAGAGAGTTATGGTCACAACCGACCCCAGCTTAGTTAGCGACCCCGCCTTCAGTTTAGTTGATGATTTGTTGTGCATACGGAATCCTCTGTCCGGAGTGTCTCGAGAGGCGACAGAGGGAGAGAGCCCTTCCACCCTACCTATCTCTGGAAAAATACCAGATTAAAACAAACAAAGGACGTTAATCCGCCTGAATTATCGCGAGAAGTCAGGTAGAACCAATCCTGAAAAATGGACTTTCATAGGCTGTTTTTATGTATATATCAACCAACTGCGTTCAGTAGCACCATATATAACAAATGAATATATCACTGGAAATCACTCATCATCACTTGCAGGATTAGGCCTATTTTGTTTAACAGTTCACCGGTTAAGAATATACTCGTAAAGATGTAACGGACATATCAGGAGCACTTTATAACGCAACTGACATTCAGTCTCAACCATGACATATAACTATTATTCTAACTGATATATAAACAAAGTAAAAACAAAAAACCAAAATGCCCACTAGTTTTAAAACAATTTTATTCTTGATCGCTCGATTTCGACGTTCCGCGTTTAACATCAGCCGGTAGTTAATTATAAAACTAGCGTTACAGAACACATAGTGATGTTAAACACAGACGCTCAAGGGAAGTCTGCAGTCTGTGATCATATACGGCGGCCCTACCATTATTATATACGATTTGACAAGCAAATGTGTAGTGGTCAAGTACTGCGGGTCGAAGGACCAAACTTGGTTCGTGACTGACCTCTGTCTACGCCTGTGGCTGGGAATTGCGTGAAGATATTTATTTATTTATAGTGACGTGAAAACTTTTTGTCATCATCATCATACAATCCGGCCTTCCTGTAAAAATTTCTTTCTACTATCTACGATCCTAAATACTTGTTTCGCTTCGTCCACTTTCTCGTTATTCGTCATAATAGCAAGAGAATACCATTTTGTGTGTGAATACCCTAAATATACTGGACTTTTCTTTCATAAACCTTGATGATAGCCAGGGAAACAGATAACCCAAATGTTTTGCGCTCTATAGATATTTAATAAACGCATGTGTGCTAGGTTATCTTGAATTTACATACTTTTTGCGTACATATTTCTGTATAATTTGCGTTTGCTTTTGGTGGATTTAATTGGTAGATTTCAAAAATTTGTGCATTGGAATGGCGAAGTTATTTTTTTTTTGTTTTAGTTTACAATATTTTACAATGCAATACAAAAAGAATAAACTATTGTACTAGAAGTTTAAATCCATATTTTTTAAATTATAACTCAAGCAGTTACAGTTTCTTTTGCAGGTTATGCAAGACTCTCTTTCATCCGATTCACGCTGATGTCCATACAAATTTTTTTCTGGTATGGATATATATTTCTTAAAAACAAATGACGTAAACTGGAATGGACAAAAATAATAATTACAGTAGATTTAAAATCACTTTTAAATGTTATAGTGCTGGCTGCAGGATCGAACCCAGATATCGTCATTTCATTGATGGCCGTTATGTGGCTATAGTGTTTTAGCTCATGTTATTTCGAGGGATTGTCGTCCATTATTCATCTAATAAATGTGATTTTTAAAGCAATCTTTGACAGCGGTCACAGCAACTCTTTTATAGGCTGGAAGAAGTAAAAGAAGAAGATTGATGGTCAACGTCTTTTATAATGCTCTTATGACACCCACGGAAGAAAAGGTGGTGAGGTTATAATGTCGCCTCGACAAAGACAATGCAAGATAAATAAAGTTATTAGTTCAGAAACAACTAAGTCTAGGGTATTCGAAGTATCCTTAAAGATTCATGTTTCTAGAAAAAGAATAATGAATAAAATAAGAAACATTCTTTGACGAGGTTTTAATAATAAGCATGCATCCCATTTTAGCAACGTTCTGTTTGCTTTAACGTGGTCCACTGGAGTATTTAGACTACCGAATCCTAGGTCCATATCGGCCTGAGCCCTCCCAGTAAGAAGTATCGCAGTCAAAACCAGGTACTACAGGTGGTCTCATATCACCAGTCACCTTTAAACAAAATATCCGCTTGAAATTGTATATCAGAAGGACTAAGTTGTCGTATTTATTTCCTTGTTTGAGAATGCATGATGCGTAAGCATCCGTTCGATTGTGTCGGCCTGTAGAAAAATCTTTTTCTATCACATTTGAAAGTGCACCTTCGTTAGCTCTGATTTACAACACAAGTGCTTAAGGTACTTACCTGGATCAGTAATGTATGTTGTACCAGTGATATATCCACATTTATTTGTTTATTTAAAAATGTGATAAATGTCTTATAATAGTGTCAAACAAATAAAATAAACGTTGTTCTGAAGTTCAAACTGTCACCGTACCAGAAAATCCTCCATGTTTACACCCATATGGTTGTTACACATTATTGGTTAGCAGCAACCATACCTAGAGCATATAATTTACCTAACTTTATGTTAATAAGAAGAAAAAAATTATTTTAAACTCCAACTGACATGAGCGACCGGAACCGGTGACCACTGCAAATCACATATACAAACCAATGAAAAATGCACGTTAAAAACCGCAAACAGTGAAGTTAGTAAATAATAATAAATGGAAGAATATATCTAAGTGCGCCTTCCTCATCCTGTATATAGCTGAGCAGGGTAGCTAGAGTAACAAATAAAATAAATCCATATAGATAGTGACAACATATCTTCTGATCTCAGTGGGCAGTTGCCACCAAAGCTAAGGAACGGAAACAACAAGCAAAACATTGAGACCTCTTCAGAAAATTACTTTTTGTTTTTTATTTTGAAAAATATTGTGACCTACCCTGCGAATCCAATTCTTTTTTTAATTTTGTAATGTCACCGGAACCAGGAACACCGTCGGCAGGTAGTGAGATCGCAGTTTATCTACGTGAATTACAACAACGCCTTTAATACAACCCCGGCTTTATATTACCGACAATAAAGACTACACGCTATCAATACGAAAGAGGGATATCCATAATGTCTTCGTCCTCCCACCAGGTTTCGTAACGAGCCTGTCGCCATCTTTTATGCGTAAACGACAAAACGCGCGACAATTATCACATCATGAGAGTACCATGACCAGCGATCAGAAGGAACTGGAGACGACCTGGCCCTTGACCTGAAAACGACCGTCACGCAACCTCTCAGCTATGCGATCAATATTTTACAAACAGGTGCAGGGCTCCGGCAATGTCACCACGCCCGAGTTTCTTCCTGTTTTCATCCTTCTGATATTGTCCCTATCTATTTATATTTGTTTCGCTTTCACAATTAGAGAAAAAGCTGTTTTGTCGAGACAGTAATTGAACCCGGTCTGCTGCCTTGCGACGTTTTACTGGGATCTTCACCGTTCTGCATCAGTTGAAATTTAACCTGTATTCTCTTAATTACGTTTATTGGCATAGGCGCCATCTGTTATCCTGCGATGAATGACAATCCCATCAGCGAAATCATCAATACGATATCGTCACTGAAGTTTAATATGCAATTTTATTGATTTTAAAGCGTCATTATGCTGGCACCATGATTAATTAAAGAGAACAAAGCGCGCACCGACCTTAAGGCAATATAGAATAGACAACATGGCAGACATGGTGGTTGGGAGGTAAGAGCGTCGTACACAGATCGGCGAAGGTCAGTGGTTCGAATCATCCAGCTCAATGCCATCTTTCTTTAATATTGCACCAGTATAAATATGCCAAAATCATCAAATTGCATACGGCTTTTTTCAATCCCAGTCTTCTGGTGTTACAATTGATAGGAACCCGGTTAGGGAAGGACGCGCCATTCAAAGTGGACTGACGAGCTGTAGCCACAGAACCTTACTTCTACAATCTTATGGCCATCACCGGTGTACTGAATTTAGTACATTAATTTTCGTGGATAAGCCACCTGAAAATTGAAAACCCATGGGGAAAAACAATGATTGACAATGATCATGTCTAAACCGTGAACTCTAATGGCCACTTGTGTCATGGAATCAAACACCATACATACACCAGACCTGAGACACCATAGAAAAGTGTTTCACTTTAATCTGTCCGGCATTGTAGAACCCAAGAACTCAGAGCTTAGACATCTTCAAATTCAGGCCACTTTGAAGCCGTTACGCTATCAATAAAGAAATAAATTCACCATCGAAGGTAACACAGCCTATGCCTATACTGTCTTAACGAATCAGTGTCACCAACATGTATGTCTCAATCACCAAATTAAAGTAAGAAAAAAATCTTTAGCTCGAGACCGTAAAAGTAATAACACGATTTTGCCAATGCAACCCAACGTGTAATTTTATGTAAACAAAAACTTTTCTGCGTCGAAGTTGAGAAAATCACTCGGAAACATCTGGGCCAGGTTTATTTAGTGTTAGTGCAACGTTGAGGCGTTAGCGCACGAGGGTAACGGCGCGTAAAACAAAAGAGATACGTATAAAAAAGAAACCAACTATCATTCCAGTCTATTTCAACAATATTCTGATAACAGGCGATCCGTGGTAACGGCGCGGAAGAATATTGCCACCTTTCTCCGTGGAGGACAACAGTGACTATGGATACAGCCCAACACGCCACAGCAAACCACTATCAGGACAACCATCTCACCAAACACCATCAGAGACTGAGTATGCAGTAGCGTCCGAGGTGCGAGAGTGGTCTGGTACTCGCGATCGCCAACCGGCTGCTCAAGGATTGAAAAAACCTCCTGGGTGGCAGGCCAATGTCCTGCAGTGGTCTTGACCCAGCCCATATGTATATAATATAACTGAAAGCGAATAGTTTGAATACAATATATACATCTCCGCTGGCCCCCAGATGACATATAGTAGTTATGTTCGAAACGTCGTACAAACCACGTTTGGGCAAGATTTCAAAGAAACACAGAGGCTGGTTTAATGACGTGTATACCACTGCTGTTCCTTTGCACACTAAGAGACTGGGCAAGGAGTAGGCCCTCCCAGTTCAGGTGGGAAGTAAAGTGAAAAAATTTCACACAACAATATACCACAGGCTGGCTTGCCGGTGGTTATCTGCTAAACATACTGATTAAGCTTTTGGCGCAGCAAAACAATGAAACAGCGATTTATCGCTTGAAAAAATTTAAATACCAAATATCCATTGTAGCGCAATCGGTTTGACAAAATAAAGGAAGCAGAACAAAGTATTGCGAAATTTCATCTATACTGAAATCGGTTGCACTGATCAAACAAACACGGACCTTCTGATTCTATTGTTAAAATCTATACATTTCATATAAATTAAAGAATCTGTTTACAGTACCAAAGCTACGAATGTATATAAAAGTAAATATCCAGGTTATATATGCTTATTATTTTTAAGTTTAGGCGGTGCTAGTTTTAAACAATTATAATGTCTTGAGACCTGACTATCGCCGCCGGTCTGCTAACGCGACCGCACAAGATGGACAACCTATAATCTGTTGGAAATAATTGCATTTGTAAGGCTTTTTCTTTACAATGCAATACAAGACCGTTGATTAAAATTTATACCAACAGTGAAAAAACCCAATTATGAAAAGGAGGAACGTCCAACTTGAGGCCAAGAGTTCATCCCGGTGCATAGGTCAAAACGTTCTGTCAAAACCGTGATTATCGTTATTTTGGAATTAGCAGACAGTTACAGGCTCTTCCACCTCAAACTCAACTGTATTAGTGAAAGGTGGGACATAAGGGCATAACTGCTCAGACCGTCTCACTTGTATATAAATTGCAAGATATGGAAAATCCAATATAGGAAATTTATTACTCACTTTAAATAATGTAATGACGAAAACCGTATTGTCTCTATTTTCTACCATCTTTTAAAAAGGTTTATGAATTTAACCAATGCAACTAACTTTAACCAAGAACACAGATTAATCTTTGGAACGAGATAGAATGTTAGCGAAGTTTCTGGACACCACCATCGTGATTAAATTTGCAATTTAATCTATAACTGATAAAAGTTTTTTATAAATTACACACATTTTCCTTCGCTGAAAGAATACCAGACTGTACGTATTATTTGATCCACTTGAATAGTGGTAGTTTCGCCATCAGCCTGTTGTGGGGCTGACCGGGCTGGCTCACCAAGGAGGTAATCATGACCCTGCAGAGGAAGTAGGAAGTCAAACTTTCTGGTGCCTGTCTGCAGGAGAGGCAGAACCCAGTCACACACCCTCCCTCGGCCCCTTGGGGCACCCTTGTTGAGTGGCAGTTCATGGCAAACGCCCCACCATCACTCCTTCCCTCATCACTCTCACCATCCTCAAATTCAACTGAGCATTCCCATTTTCCTACATTCAGCCAGTCTTAGTAATGAATGTGTCCTTAGTATCTGCATCTGACGTTTTTCAAGTCTTCAGCAATACATCACACACACATCTCCCATATCTCTTCAGAATGTTACCAAAACATTATCTTAATTATTAAAAAACATGTTTTATCTAGAAAACAAAAGATAAAACAACTTAAAACAAAAAGAAAACATCTTAAAAACAAAAACATCTTTCTGAAGAAGCTACAATTTTTACTCTAGTATTTAAAGTTATGCCTTTACTTTTACATTTTAAATACATCACTCATTTACTCCAGTTAAACCATGACAATGAAAGTAACATACAAAGATAAAGAGTAGTATAGAAGAAAAACAATAAAATTAAATTGAAACAATGCATCCACTGCCCAATGTCTTCACCAAATTATTCTTCCTACTGCTTTACATTAAGAAACCTCTCTCACCTTCTGTTACCAACGCTTCACATACAATCTGAGCTTAGATGCTCTTATAGGCCCCCAGTAGCACTATCATTTTTTTTGCAGATCACAGCAATCATTCCATTTATCAATATCACCAAGGTCCCTAGATATTTAGGTTTAGTTAAGTCCCAAACCAAATTGTGTAAGTTTTATGTTGCTGTCAAGTTCCAACTTGGCCGTAATGTCCTTTCTTCTGTTGTTTTCGCATCTCCCCTTTCTTGAAACACTGAGAATCTGCTCTAAAAAATTTGGGTTTTCTGAGATCCTCTATTTCATTGAACACCCAGGCGTGCACCTTCCTGTGTAACTCTTGTATCTTCTGCGTCTTTCTTGATTGCATTTTTTAACCCACAGTAGTTCACAAGGTGTACAACAGTTGATGCTTTCTTTGAAAGGCAGGTACGGTTAATGCTTTAATTTGGACTTTACAACAGCCCCAGCCATTGTGTCACTCTGGCATTTCTGACTGTCACCGTACCCGTCGTAATAGTCATATGTAGAAATCTTCCTCTCATAAATCTGAAACCTATGACTAGTGAATGCAGTGCCTTTGCTGCATTATTCGTCGAGAGGGTTTCGAAGGTTTGCTGATGGATCTCCAATTTATTTAGAGTCTCTATTGAGGTGGCCAAGGAAACAGCGCCAAACAAATTAAAGTGAAAGCGCCCACCACTATGGCATAAGTGTTGCACAGTTTACCGTAGTCAAGTTGTTATCCAACATGATCCAGTAAATGAATGGCATCCAAGGGAATACTGTTCTTCTCAATTGATGCAGAAACCTTCTTGCTTCCTTCTTTTCGTAGAAGCACAGGTATGGAATGTCAAAATCAAATTTTCTTATCTAATCCTAAGCGCGTAATAACTTTCAATAGCTTTCATCTTTTCTAGAAAATGTCCATTGCTTGCACCTTCTTTCTCAATACTTTCCATAGTCTTAGGTATAAATCTGTACTTATCTCCTTTGGTGGCCGTCATTGAGTATCATTTTCATCCCAGTAATCTTAGTATGTATTTTCCTTCAAACTTTCTTTTATAGCTGAGAGCCCTCTGTCCTGATCTGTTGCTTTCTATCGGATCATGTAGTGTGTAGTAACTGCCACAAAAGGGATAACGGGGCTCAAAGCGCATCGACAGCCTCATTTTTGCTCCAGAACGATGCTCTATTTGAGGTCATATCTATTGAGGAATAATACCCAGCAGGCTATCTTAGCAGCAGAAATATCCTTTCTTTTTCAGCTGTCACTCAAATGCCTTTTGCATAATCTGTGACAATTTAAAATGTATTCCATACAAATACTGCCTGAAATTTCTTTATACCTTCTTCATTAATATTAAGGTTTCCAGTTCATAGCTTGAATAATTTTAATTCGAACATCATTTGTCTTTCGGTAACGAACCAGGTGTAGACCTGTATCTGAGTGGTACTGCATGAGAAGGGTCACTGAAGGCACAATACTAGGAAGTTGCTGTCTGCAAAATTTGTCAATTTAGATTAAAAATCTTTTAACACAGGACTGATGCTAACTTCTTTAAAGCACAATGTTTTGTTTGTTCAACCTTCAAAAGTAATCTTTTCCTTTCTACCAAATCTGTGAGTGGCTTTAGAAATTAGTACAGCTAATTTCAACAAAATTTCTAAAATAGGAGGTTAAACCAATGAAACTGTGTGTAGTTGTTGTTTGACATCTCAGAGTTCTTTGTACTTACGGACAGCTTCTGTCTTTTCCAATCTCCGTCATCCCCATTCCTACCGATGCGTGGCTTTAGTATTCACCTGGTTTGACCATACGTACCTCTTCCAATTTATCTTTAGCCCATATCCTGAAGCCACTTTCAACACAAGCTGAAGTCGTTCCACCGCTGTTTTCACTTTCTGCTAAATTAAAGATACGTCACCAAAATCATCATAATGCCTAAACAAACCCTGAAGAGAATGCTTATGAACTACAAAATACTTCTGCAGATGGACAAACCGAAAGGAGCACGAAGGAACCTCCGAATTGGCCATGGTGTGTCAGCTAAATGATGTATACAGGATAGATTCCTTAGCCACCCTGGGATGAAAGAAACCACTTTAAAATCAACATGGCTTCACACAGCCATTCACGTATTGTCGATCACTGGTAATGGAAATTCATCTTTAAGAATTATTAGCAGCTATAATTCACACAAACCCTAAATTGTTCATTTTTTCTCAATAATACCAAAGGACTTGAATATTCTGAAAAACTTACTTATACTACACCATCATCCATCCCATTCCGCCTGCTCTTCAACTATTCTGCCTACAAGGACAAATGCTTCTGCCCCAAGGACAGGCACGTCATCTTTAAGAACACCAGCCTGTGCATTCTCAATTGATCAACAACTTCAATACACTGCAAAACGTTGGAAAACAATGGAATAATCAGAAATATGCTGCCTAACTTCCAAAGTGGGATCTGGTGCTCAACATAACTTAGGCATCCATTCACTGTTTCAGAAAAAACTTTACTTTGCAGGGCCCATTCATTATCATGGTTATTTTCGTAATTTAGGCCCAAATCGCTAATGCATCTGAAACCATATGAAATACGTTTTGATAATTTTTCCTGCTCGGATTGTTCAAGAACATCTTTCCTAACACCCACCATATCGTACGTCCGAGTCCCGTCAAATATAAAGTTACCTCGTATTTTTCTGTTCCAACGGTAACAGAAACGTCCGTCATTAAATTGAAGTCGCGCCGGACTTTGACACCATCATCATTTCTAGAGATTGCTTTTGTTTACGTTATTTTCCACCTGTATAGCTCAGTCACCCGACGTCTGGCTACAACTGCCGTCAACACGTACCCACCCTGGGAAGCAATGGAGCGCAGTTTTGCTGACTGAGATCCATTTCACGCCAAACGCACGATCTTGCGCCGCGTTCGCGCGCGGACTGTTTTACTGACTTGTGAGCGCTAGCGCTGTGTCTCGCGCCTGCGCCGCCGCCGGCTGCAGCCCATGAATGCGTGATCTAATAAGGCTGCAGGTTGGATACAGCGAAAACACTTGAGACCGTTCACAATGTGTCGAGATATGAATTGCTTTTGTCGCAGATGCAACAACGTCAGAATGGATTCTTCTGTTTTCATATTATTTCGGTTCCCGCCTTTCTTCGCACGTTTACCATCTGGAATTTAAATAATAATTTTTGAGTATAGTGGGCGTCGTTACGCTATATAAAATAATTTCTGCCTGAGCGCTGTCGATTAACCACTATGTACTGGATAGCAAATATAATTCCAGGAAATTGCCTCTACCCTTCTATCAAAGCATATACTGATAGTAGCTTATGCTTACGCTTCATCGACACGGTACAACCAGCCCATGCATTTCTTTACCGTTGATTAGCATCGGAAACCCTCGGCGGTCTGGAGCTCGTCGTACGTCTGCCAATACCTTTTCTGACTTCAACCATATACGCTGCTGCAGCCGCACAAAGACCTGATACTGATTATGTTTCGTTGCGCGGTCCAATAGGCCAATAGTTCGTTGAATTAATATAAATGTTTCAAATTTTTCTGCCTATTTGTGTTCAATAAAACACAGTTATAAACCCATTGAATTCTATTATTTTTCGAAAAGTAATAGTTTTAATGCAGTAGTTTTTTTTTTTTTCGTTTTACTTCTACCGGAATATAGATCGGAATTCCAATTAACTTTGAGAAGGTAGGTATAAGAGTTATTGAAACAGAAAATGTCGACTGGTGATAGCGCTTCTTTCTCATGCGGTACTTTCTAGGTGGCAGCGCGTACCAATGTAAGCCTTTTTTCAAAACCGGCGTAATGATCTACATTGCTGGTCGGTGGAGAATATGGCGGAGGGCTCACCACCACATACATGACGATGGCAATGTAAGGGTGAAAAGATCTTTTATAGAAAAGGAGTAAACGAGCAGGGTGGGCTCACGTGATGGCAAGTGATTACCGCCGCCCAGAACACCTGCAACACCAGAAAATAGCAGATGCGGCCTCCTTGAGGTGCCTCCCAGAAATTGTGGTGAGAGGCAGACCACTGTTAACGCATCACCACAAACGCAGAAGTTTTGTTAGACTCTCACGCCGGTTTGTGAGGTCGTGGTACTTCCTGCCCAGCTACCTATTAAATGCAACAACAAAGTTGATGCATGGCTGTACCACCTGTAAGATCTAACATCTACCACTAAGAGATCTATTTAAAATGTAATTTTTTTAAAATGTGGCTCCGTAATGAATTAACTGAGCGTGCCAATCAGCTTTTAAAAAAATGTATTAAAAAAAATTAAAAAAAAAAATACTTACTTAATTCCCCAATACAGGGGTAGACACAGAGGTCGAGTCTAGACAATCAAGTCCCTTCGACCCACCTTGAAGATATTTTCGGACAACGTGTACAGGTGGTGAGCCAGTCGTCCTTATTTCAGCCAACGATATTCGCATACATCAGTTTTGAAAACCCATTGGTACGAGCCTACCAACTGGGATCGGAACTCGTCTATTGACCTGGAAATTCGACCACCCAACCACCTGGCTATCGTGACTTATACGATAGCTTTGAAATACTATAAGTACACACACAATAATGTGCATGTCTGCAATAACGCTTTTTCCTTAGACAGTACGGTAGAATATAATATTACATTATAAAGACGTAGGGACGAATAATTACAAAATGAAAACCAAAAGCGATATGCAAAGAACGAGATATTATTTACTTAGAATGCGTCTGTTTAATGCCAATTTGAATTATTAATTACTTTTGTTCAAATTATATCCAGCCTGTCATAATCTTAGCCTTGGAGAGCGTACACACAAAGACATAATAAATCCACCCGATCTGATCATTACTCGACGCCTGATTTCCATGAGTATAAAAACACAGTTACACAGGTATTTGATCATATAAGTCAATTTACAAACCTATAAGAAACATTATGAATTATTGTTTATGAAAAGAATGTGTAAAATTATTAATTATTTTTGTGAAACTTCCTAGTTGTTAAGAATGCAAATCTGTAGGGTCAAACACCATTTGGGACCACTCATTTTGCACCAAATCCTTTTATATATTTTATTCTTTTCTTTATATGAAGGCACCTGAGTACCCAGATGGTAACTATCAACTAGCCATTACTAGAACTATTATACTTTTAGATTATCACAGACCTGAAAACATTTACTGTATGCCTAATTATGTGGCCATTTAAATTATTATGTGCGAATATTTACAAATACATTTTATCACGTGTCTAATCTATGAATTTTCTCCCTGGGCAAGGGTAAGGTAAAAGGTGGAGTCAGTGTAAGCAAGAAAGGTATATTGTGCTAGTTGGTATTATTTCACCCTCTAAGCAATTAAGGGATTGTTTTCTGAATTCATGTAAGTATTTGTTTATTGTATTTATTTAACTTTATTATACCTTTAAGAACAAAAGCGGATATCATACAATTTCTGTCTGTTAGCCATGATAGTGGAAGCATACCACAGCAGCGTAAAACCGGAATGGTAAAGAGAAATTATGTCTCAGAAAGCAACGAAGTTCCGATATGAAGTGAACGCGACTGTCATGTTGACATTTTGTAAATAAAGATACATAATTGAGCTACAAAACTATTAATGATGCTTATCGGTTTTTATTTATTTTGAGCTTAACCACAAACCATAAATATAAAAAGCATTTTCGTTCCTCATACAGGGAAGATGAGGTCCAGAGAAATTTAAGTCCTTGACCTTCTGAAGATATTTTCGGGACAACGACAGGTGGTTAGCCTGCCGTCTTATGTCCAAGCCACAGTGAAATTCCAAGTTTATGAAAACCATTGGTACTGCCACCTGGGATCGAACTCAGGTTTCGATCGAAAGTGAGCACCCAACAACTCGGCTATCGTGACCGTCACCCAACAACAAACTTCAATATGATTACGATGAAATAAACGATTGATAAACTTAAATAATTTAGTTAATAAATAACGCGTAAATAACGTATCTAGTATGAAAAAAAAAAAATATATTCATTTATAGCTTTTAACCTAGAGACCAAGCTTTGGTGGTAGAATGTTATGATATACATTCATATTTATTTAATTATTTTAGGTTCACCACCGCATCATATCGCCAATAAACACAAAACTTAAGTATTAAATATTATTTGTAAATGTATCCTTAATTGTAAAAGCAAACAAAATGTCTATAATTGTAATGGACTCCTGGAAGAACATCATATTTTTTTAAAGGGTATATGGTGTAATATGCACTTTTTACACCAAAAATTTTATCAAATGATAAAGTAATTATGTAAAGTTAAAAAAATTGATATATAAGATAATGCTTGTACATACTGGTGTTTTATGAATTTAGTTAATATTTAAAAAATCGCATAAAAACCATTTAACACATTTAAACGCCACACGAGAAAGCTAATTAGAAGGTAATTTATTTTTAAAATTATTTCGTCTAAAATAGACCACGTTTCTGGCTTTGCACCCATCTAAGGAGCGAGTCCTGGTTTTCGGAATACCTTCGCAAAGAGGCCGCAAGATCGCCGACATCTCTTCGATGCTTTTTCTTTAAGTTGACGGTATCTGGTTTATCAATGTAGACACAACTCCTTGGGCCAACCCCATAAAAAGAAGTCTGGGGATAGATCTGGACTCTGCGGCCAAGTGGATGTCACCCGTCTGGATACTGTTTTCCGAAACATAAATCTTTGACCACCGGCAAGGACTCCAGTCTGATGTGTGACACGGCCCATCTTGTTGAGAAACCATGCTATGGCCAGCAACTCCAGTAGCAGCATCGAAAAGCAGAACCCAACATTTTCACATACTCGCAGAATTAACAGAAACTGAACGGCCTCGAGAATCTTCAAAAGCAAGGTCCGACAGATTCCTATTGTCTGTGCCCAGCAGCTACCTTAGGAGAGTGAAGCTTTAGGATTTTTATGTTCCAATACCTGCAATTTGTTTATCATACATGTCCATTTAGAGGGTGAAAATGGGCTTCGTCAGAAAATAAGATGTAAAACCATTGTTTGGTTGTCGCAAAGACTTACGCAAATTCTAAAATCATTAGGGTTTAGTTCTTGCACTGTGCTGGATCTTATATGGACGAGACTTCCAAATCTAATTTCAAAATACGGCGTAATGATGCGCGGGATAATCATAATCCAGCCGAACGTTTGCGTCTAAATATGGATCACGTCGAACAGAAGGGAAACTTGCTGCACGTTCTCTTTCTGCTCCGGAGAAGTCCGTGGGCCGGTTTGTTTCACATTTAGTGTAGATCTCGTCTCTTCGAACTCTTCAACGGTTTCTTTATTAAAGGAGCACTTGACACTGACTTAAGTCGTAAACCATATTCAACGCGAAATATGCGTCCTGCTGCGGTCGAGCGAAAGTCGTTTAAATAAACTGTTTCACGCAGGCGCGTTGCGGCCCGTGATTTTTTTTTTTTTTTATAACCGCGTGAAATGAGTGCATCGAACGTTCCTTGCCGGAGGCCACTGAACGAACAACAGTGTCGGCCTGAACCTGTAGAAGGAGAAGCACACTGACCAGTTATCCACGGAATGGCTACACCCTGGTGCCCCTCAGCCTATCTAAGGAGACTTATGAGGAGAGGCTCGCAAGTTAGAAGAAGTTAAAGACAATGGCTGCTGCTGCTGTGAAGGCCAGTCCCCAGACTGAAAAGAGAAGACTCTGACATGGAGGGGCCATGATCCGGAGGGGCCCCAGGTTTGGCGGAAAATCTCTCCTCGATCGCTCTGTGTTAACTAGAATAGCTTTGGTGCCTGTGTTTTCTAGAATAGCTTGCAGTTTGTGTTTTCTAGAATAGCCCTGGTTAAATTATAAATTTATTCACTCTTAACACATGACAAAACCAACTGTTATAACAAGTTTTACTAAAATATAAAACTCTGTGCTCAAATTGATTTCAAATAAAATCGCGCAATACCTTTCAACAACGACTGCTTATAAAGCAATAAAAAGTTGAAAAACCATAAAGTACGAAGTGTCACGATCGGTACTGTCTTGGCTTTACACTGACCAAAACAACAATAGATTATGAAACTATATGGTTATTTAACACTGAGACATATTAAATTAAGGTTCCCAAGCAAATTTACGTATTCTGCCTTCAAGGTGCCTTAATCACCAGTCTGGGGTGGAGCAGCAAAACTAAACTTGAACTAGAGAAAGGTTAAAGATCCCTTCTGAAAGTTAATGTATTTAAATCATATAAGTTTCCCTCTGAACGCCTTTCTTTACTCTTTTGTGTCTTATAATTTATAAGAAAATTATATATACTTCATAAAAAGCAAAAATACATAAACATCTTAAGTATGGGACCCTAAAGCGTAATAAATAAGTTTAAATATTAAAAAGGCTCTGTAGTAAATGAAAATATAAGTAGAAATAAATTCACAAATTAATATTCACTCTCTCAATTATTTCAATGTAAACAAATATTTACCTAAAGACAAAGTTACAATGAGACCGAGTCTCTACAATGACCTATTGAGAGTTTTTAGTAACAAGTCCAACCGTTGAATGGTGGAAAATAGTAAAGATGTAATTATATTTTAATTATTAACTTTATAAATGGCTAGAAAGGTATAACATAACAGTCATTATTGCCACCTGCCACGCACACACACACACACACACACACATGACACAAGAATTCATACGTGAATGAGTACACAAATAAATAAGACTTAAGACTAATTTTAATTACAATATAAATTAATTATATGTGTATAAATTTAACTATAAGTTGTACTTAACCTTGAAATAAATTTTGTTTTTCCTTTTGTTTAATCATAGAATAATGTCATTCAACATGGAAAGTAACCCTATGTTTGTATGGTTAAGATAAAGAATAAAGACATTTTCATTTTAATTTTTTTTTCTATCAAACTGCGTTTCTGTCTGCGCAGGGTCTGAGCCCCCACCAAATCTAAAGTGACGTGACGTTTGGTCATCCATATCAGGTGTAAAGGTCTCCCTTATGGACACAGAGACTTGGAGGCGGGGGGGGCACTTTGGTGTTCGGGCGGCGGTCACTTCATCACTTACCATCACGAAAGCCACCTGCCCGCTTGCCTCCCTATTCCATACAAAACTCAGATCGAACTGGATCTCTTTGACCTGTTCCACTCGGCTATCGTGACTTAAACGAATGGCGGTGTCATCTCATAGTTAAAGCTCGTAAAGTCGATATTATGACGTTAAAATATGAATAATCTATACAATCTATACATAATAAAATTTGATTGCGTCTGATTGTAATATTGTCATAACCGTTTTTTACTACATGTATATGAATGTATAATACGGCACATACACCAAAATTACATTTGTTATGTTTCGTCTGCCTGTCTGTCTGTTTGTTCCGCTAATCTCTGAAATGACTGATTGAATTTTGACGATACTCATTGACACAGCTAGCCGCTAATGTTTCAAGGAGTAGCTACAGCTGCCTCTTTATTTTAGGAAACATAATTATGGTTCCGCGTTGAGTGGTAAACTGCGGGCAGTCATGGGGGCAACTAGACCGTAAATATAAACATACGATACGAGGAAAGGAAGTTAATAAGATTGATTAAGAATACGTCATGATGCTGAACGGCGATAAATAAAAATACACAAACATTCTAAAGCCAAAAGCACGCGGTTATGGAATCAGCAACCAATATACAACAAACATGCAAACCCGAGAAAACTTAGTAAAAGTGTTTTCATGGATCAATCGGGAATCGAACCTGGAATCAACAGAGGTCAACCACAAAACACCCAGAACTGATGCAGCAGAAGCATGGGTTACATTGTCCCACTGCATATTGTAACGTATTTACTAATTTAACCTGTCCGGGGAATCGGTGAAACCTGACCAGCTGACGATTCCAGATAAACCTGTGTGTATGCTACTCGTCCACACAGGTCGTCATTGTATATTTTAAAATAAAAGATATGCAAACATTATTAGGAACATTACAATATACAGTTACCAACCACCCAGGGACCAATTCAGGACGTCATAGCTTGGGCGAGCTGGCGAGAGCATGACGTGGCTGATCGGCAGGGCTCGCTGAGGTGGGATTGCAGCCACAAATGAACTGATTTATAACAACATCTACACGCCATTCTCAATACAGGGGGTAGAAAGATCTACAATTGAGACCTTTCTGACTCACCTCCCACTGGAGTGTTCTCGGGATAACGACAGGTAGTGAGCTGTTTTCGTCTAAGGTTCAAACCAACACAAATTGTACATGGGTGCTTTTTGAAAAAGAGGTATTCAAATGAAGAAACCAAGAGTACATTCAGGGCCTACATTCATGGGACGGAGTTGCAGAAATAGCTATAAAGCTCTTTCAAGCACTCGTATCTACGGTTCTATTACGCCCATTAGTTTATAATAAATATATACATAGATAGATAAAAACATCACATACACGCTTTTATCCGAAGCAGCAGTGCCAAAGCACCTGTGCGCTATGGAACGAAACAACGAATGGCCTCAACATCTGAGTGTTTGTGGTACTGCAGCAGCAGCTACACTTGTGCTTTTAACACACCACAACAAGCAACTAAGGTAAACAAACACCCAGACTCGATAATATCTAGAAAGAGCTTCCACATTGACCCGTCCGCGAATCGAACCCGGGACCACAGAGTCGGCGGACATGAAACCGGTGGGTACGCGACTTTATTGTTATTGTGTTCATAATGACTCTAACAGGAATAAACAATCATAGACACTGTTATGTCCCTTCTAGCCCTTCCAAGCTCAACATTTAGCCTTTCATTTTGTAATTCATGTAATACCTATGTAAAAATATTTCTCACGTTTCAAAAATCGTTCCCACAGATTACTGGCATGTTGCGCATTGTTAATCAGGCCCAAAATATTAAAAACGTGACAGAAGTTAAGAGCCTGTCACTTTTATGTCCAAGCCAACGATATAATCGGTACATTGAGCCGTGAAACCCATTGGTACGGCCACTTGATGATCCAACTCGGGTCTCATCGTTCCCGACCACCCAACCACTGGCTATTGTGACTTATAGAATAATAATATTATTAAGTAGAGAATGAATTGTACTTGAATTATATATGGTTGTCGACTTTAAAAATAATATCTGCTATAATGGCCTGCCTTTTTGAATATTCAATGCCTAAAGGTTTCTTTGGTTTTCATAACAAATCTAAACATAAGTCCAAGAGGCAGAATTAAAGTATAATGTGCATAGCTGTTTTAACAATTTATAAATGTAAATAGACACGGAAGTCTTAATGTGTATATACAATGGGAGAAGTTTGGTGTCCTGCAGTGGACTTTAAAGGCCGTTATGTGTGGCGTCAATAGACGACGCAAACAACTTGCTGGCAGACTATATCTGTGGTCCGTCTCATTGGTTTTAATCGTACAAGTCAGGGTCTGCTGCTAAGTTCATATACAACACCACTTCTGGTACAGTTTTTAAATTATAAAAAATATCTACACGCACTCAATACAGGTAGACAGATATATAGTTAAGACAATTAAGCCTCGACCAACCTTCCACCGGCGATGTTTTCCGGGACAACGTGACTGGTGGTGAGCCCGTCGCCGCCTTTATGTCCGCCACGATATAACTGGTTGTCAAGTTTCGCGCCAACGATTAATAACAACTTTGAGAGCCTCGAGGTATGCTTGCATGGTTTCCACCCAGTTAATTTAAAAATATCTTCGCGCCATTCCTGGTGTAGGTAGAGCATCATCACCGAAGACCATCGCCGCCTATAAGCAAAAAGCCAACAACAAAAATCGCAGATAAGTTATTGGTACCGAACCCCTGGGATCAAAGTCCGATCATCCAAACGCTCACGTGGCTCGCTGGACAGTCCATCATAGACATATATTCATATTGTATGTCGGTCAGCAATATGAAAATATGTCACATGTTCACAAGCATGCAAACGGCATTGTTATTTATATTTATAGCCGAAGTGGTATCATTATTTACCTGATCATCTTTGACGCCATCTCCTGCTATGTCGTCAGTTAAGTCTAAGATGCCTATTATAAAATAATGGAGATGGATGAAGCTGATCTCCAAATCCACGACCTAGCGTATTTTGCGTATGAAAAATAAATTATATAACAAACATATGTCCTTTAACCAACAGCCAATCAGTTTAAACTGCTGGGCTTTTAAAGCTAAAGCCGGAGAACCGATTGTTTTCACGTTGCAAAATGCGTAAAGGACGATTACCTGGGAAAAGATATTTAAAATGGTTCATAATGACGAAGCACCTAAACATGTTATTTTTATTAAGTAAGTCAACTATACACATAACCGACGTTTTTGACTTATGGGTGCGTTCGAGTTGATCCCAGGTGGCAGGCTCAAAAATTGGGGGGCTGCAACTCATGTCTGGAATTCAGGCTGCTGCTCGGGACATGTGACTGCGACGGCCTCACCCACCTTCATGTTGTCCTGAAAATATCTTCGTGGAGGTGTGGGTTGAAGGATTTAATTCGTCTAGACCTTTGTTCTGCTCCACCCCCTGGCTAAATTGGTGCGGAAGATATTTTAGTGCAATCGCGCGGCCTGCCTGCGCAAACGCTATATCGAGCCACGGCAAGAACTGCGCATTCCTCGCGCGGTACTTCTTCCGCCGCTAGTTAGTTTCATTGTCGAAGCTCAACAACATGGCTTATCATAGAGCGGACAGGAAGATAATTATTTATAAAACAGTGGTTTCTTCAAATATAGTAGGTGTCAACAGGACACTGCCTCATCTTGATTACCGGACCCATGTCGCTGTTAGTTTTAACGGATGTTTTATCGCATTTTTCTTTGTTATATATAACGTACAAGTAGTGCTGGCATTAATTTAATTACAGCATGTCGCCAGGCGGAAAGCATATAGGCAGGCGCTATGGCGACGACACGGTGTGAGCTTTTTTATGTGTAAATGTTGGACTTTTATAAGACTGCAAATATTTTATTTTTTCTAGTTAAAATATTGTTAATAAATATCAGCCATTGTACCCATATAATCATAAATAAAATTAAAACAATAATAATAACTTAAACATACATTATGAATAATAGCTGCACTTTCTATTAGTACTTATTACTGGATCTAACGGTACTTTTTGCAGTTTTTAAGGACAACGAACCCATAGTTTAGGTAAAGTTAATGTAAGAAATGTTTTTAATTTTTTCTTTTTGCCATTTTCATGTAAATCTGATGTAATTAACATTATATTACCTCATATGTAACATAAATTATGTTTATATACTAAAATACAATGTAGAAGCAGTAATTCATTATTCACAAAACAACAGTTTTAAATTTAAAAAATTACCAGTTTATTTTCGCTTGCGGACTGAACTGTCAATAATAGATCAAGTATCTATGAAACCTCAAGGAGGTTTGGGACTTAATACACTTAGGGAAGAGAGAACGTATGAATATGACCTCTTGGCTATAAAGAGTTGTATTTGTATCATGAAATTGGCGTTCAAACCGCCTTCATAAGAACGAAGCACGCCAAATTTGGACGGATTCACTGGGAAGATGAGCTCCTGTAAGACAAGACCTTTAGAGACCAAAGCCAAATTTAGTGGAAATATTAAATCGCTCACACCCACCGCATATCATCTGAAGATACTATTAAAACTTCTATGAAAATTTTATTTTCCAACTATTTCAAAAAAAATAGTTGCCTGAATTTAGCAAATAAATAGAAATGAAGTGAAATGAGCTGAATATCTGGTTTGTCGTGCGTCAATATTTTAAACAAAATTGTTTTATTAAAGTGCTAGGTGATCCAGGGAAGAATTTTAACCGCATGACACTGATCTTTGATAGCTCAAACAAGCGCCCGTACAACAGGGCAGTACACAATATCAATTAAATTGTTTTGTTCATTTGGCGGTCGGTAATAGGTGCCATGAAACGTAATAGAATCGTGTGCTTTGATCGGCAATAGGGACAACGAAGACTCTACGATGAGCGACCGCGACTCTGGTGGTCTACTCAATGGGAGGAATGCCTGCAGAGCCTTTGAGGCGAAACACGTCGCGTTTTCGTGGTATATGTTTCTGGGTTTGATGGCAGCAGTGGTGTGTGGTGCATAGTGGAATTATATGTAACAGGCGGTAGTTTTCTATGCACAACCAGGTAACATGGCACCATGGTTTAAATGTTGAGGGTTGCGAAGTAATTTTTAATAACAACTTTACAAATGAATGCAACGCCCTTGTCACCAACGATAGCCCATCGTCAATTTATATATTTTATTTAATTTTGCAATGGCTGTACATCTGACTAAAATCATCGATAACTTCAGTACTTGATAAAACCTGCACGACGCGAGATTTTAAACAGAGCGCCGCCTTGCACATTAATTTAATAATGGCTTAAACTGGCGGTAAAGGGTGGGTTTATTGCTACACCCTTTAAAGGCACGTGCCGTGGAGGTTATGGCGTCGAGCCCAACAATTCTGCCCTGTGTAGGTGTCCAAAAAGGAGAAAGCTTTAGTAACATCATTGGCTACCGAAACATGCAAACATCTCATGTCACCAGGCTCATAGTAAAATTTAACAGATCAGACATGTGCGGTGGAGTCTGCACTATTGCCCAAAATGTCACCTGCCAACTGTTGAGTTGCAGTGCAATTTGGCAAATCCGTCACTTAAGATTTGTTTTTATTTAGAAACTAAGAACAACTACACTTTTATGTTATAAATGTGACTGTGTATATTGTTATTTAAACACACCAAAGGGTCTGATTAACAGCGGTATTTTGTACATCATTCCGGTCGTAAGGAAGGCTGTGCTTCATGTGCAAAAAGGTAAAGTTATAGAATCATTAGGTAAGAAAACATTTCTATCACTCAAATACAACCAAAGTGACATATACAAAGAGCACAGGAACTAATCTTAAATTGTATGCCAAAATTTAATAATTTTTTTTTGTTCAACTTATGTATATGTCAATTAATATATCTTCATATAAAACATTCATATGTTTATGCAGTGAATGTGCGTTAACATGTGAGACAAAATGCAATGGGTTATACTCATCACTGAGAAGAACTCCTGTTCTGCACATAAACTTGTTTTTGTCGATGCGACAGGTTTTCTTATAGTTTGCTTTCTTTGTACAAATAAAATAACACTATGGCACTCGAAATTAGGCGTTATTATAATAATATTATTTATTTAGCAGAGCAGCATGCCATAGATAAGAGAACAACATATGAGAATATATGAAATATTAAATAAATGCGCCAAACACTTTCAAGCTATTCCCAATACAGGAGGAGACAGTTCATTTAGACACAAAGTCCCTTCTGGACCCACCTTCCACTGGAGATATTTTAACAACTTTGACAGGTGGTGAGCCCGTCTCTGTCTTTATATGTCCGCTAACGATATCTGGTATGAGTCGCTAACGGATTTGAACTTGGTCTCTCGAAATCTGACCACCCAACCACTCGGCTAGTAGATAGTCGAGTTGTTTATTTGTATAAACAATAATAAAGAAATATTTTCCATATGTTTTAGTTATGACATTAATATAATAAAAGTAAACATAAAAATAAACATAAAGTGTGTTCACAGGCCAACACTTAAGGTCTTCCTCCGATACGCAGTCAGTTTAGGGAGGCTTCATGCATTTCAAAGATGAAATGAACGCCGATGCCAGTACAAACGTAAGGAAACTTTCAGGAATTAAATTAAGAAATCAACAGTTGTATGTGGCTTAAAGTTAAAGTGTATGTTAAAATACAGCATACATACAAACAAAACCTAAACCACTGGGATATCAATAATAGAACTGATCATTGCGCTACTTATGGAGAAAGAATTACTAAAAAAATCACTTTATTCTCTACCCAAATCAACAAATGTATTAGAACTGAATCATTCGAATCGCTGTCACGGTGTAAGTCGTCCACGTCCACCAAAATTTACAGGAGTACAAGACAGGAGGTCCGCGCCCAGGTAGGAGTCCGACATGAAGTAGAGCGTGGCAGGCCGGCCGCCCGCGCCGCACACGAAGTCCACCTGCACCTGGCGCGTTATTTTCAGCGACACGCGTCGATGGACAGCAGGTTGTTGCTCTTTCGGCCTGCCCGCCACCATCCATCACCAGCCTCCCTTGCGCTTCTGCACACGCGCACGCGAGGCGGACATGGGAGCCACTGGGCCAGCAGGACATAAGTGTGTGTGTGTGTGTGTGTGAAATGTCTGTATGCACGAAATTTTATTTTATTGTCGCAAAATGTTACTTCGTCCATATATTACAATTTATATAACTTACACACATAACAGAAGCCAGCAGTAGGTCCATCAAGCTGGGTAGGCCTCGCGTGCCGTAATCGCCACGCTTGGCAGGCAGATTGGCGATCGCACCACGAGACACCTCGCAAATCCAACCCAACATAACCTAACCCACACATTTATTTTAGACGGGTATTATCCCTAGTAAAATATGTGCCTAAATAGCGCGGGTGGTATTATTTATAGACTAAGGAAAATTCTTAAAGACTCAACCACTTTTTTCACATGTCTGGACTGGGTAGTATTTGTAGCCTCCATTCGTTGTTTTATTCCAGCAACACAAGTGAAGTTTACATTTACGCATGAGACATCTGAGCAATGTATGTGATTTTCAACCATCAATGTATGTTTCTACGTATGTATGTTGTTGCTGGGTTAATTAATGCTTAGAGAGCCCAGATATAATTTACAAATTCAGACTTAATTATTCAACCCAAACAAACCAAGGCCATTTATGGCCAAGGTGTACAATGTGGTATTTAACATAGCTTCCTGTACAGCAGAGGTCGTTTCACCACCTCTAGTATCTATAGCTATTGGCAAGAAGTTAATACCACATAGCCTTAAGGCACAAGTATAAATCCATTGTTTTTAATATTTAATTTTACAGCTGGAGGCTATTTAAAAAACAGATTTGTGGTAATAAGATTTCTATATAATACTACTATTCAACATATTTTAAAAGGACGTTGATGTCTAGTAGTTCAAGTTGAACAATTATAGTTTAATAAGTTTTACACATAGATAATTGTATAAAATTAATAGGAAACATTTAATTTAAATTATTCGCCTATTTATAAAATGGTACTTTTATAATTTTCTAATGTAAAATATTATTTTGAAGAATACCTAAAGGGATGTTGTATTGAAACCAGCCAGGGGCATTCGATGCTGCAACCATGTTTGATGTTAGACGCAATAATTAAAAACTACATTTTCATATTTCAATGAATGTTGTTAGTATGGATCCATAAAACATTTATTGAAGTCTAAGTTTGATTTTGATTTGTCTGATCTTGACCACAGTATGTGTGTATTTATTCATTGGAACAACAATTAAAATTCGTCTACTGACAGAGTCTATCTCATGGAGAGATAAAACAGGCGAAAGAAATTTTGGTAATGCTGGTACACAATATTAACATTTTCCTACATTGTCGGGCACGATCACTGTCCAGTGTCATATTAATGTATTTATTTATTGGCTTGCTTGTATATGTACATACATTGGAGAAGTGCAAAATAAAGTTCTATTTGAAGTTCTTAAAAATATTTAGTATACACCTTGAAAGAGTATATAAAGAATTTGATTTTTGTTGATATATATTTCTATAAAGTACATTATTAAGTATATTATAAATTAACTATAATGAATTTTTTAAATTAATTAATGAATTTTTACTTATTTAATTTTGTATTATTATTAATTCATATTTTTCGAATAATGATTATACAACTGTCTTATTAGACTGTCTCCTGCAAGATGCTGCGACGACCCGGTAGAAATATTGCGGGAAGTCGATAAGTAAATGACAGGACCTTTCTATGTAAGGACCCTGTGGGGAGAGGCGTATGTTCAGCAGTAGACTTTCTGTTAGACAAGGTTATGATGACGATGATCAGAGAAGAAGTATACGTCACATGCGATATTGCAATTACACCCTGTTAGTTGAAAGGTCATTTATTGAATGACAACATTTATCGATTGGTCTACCATCTCTAGATGTATGTTTCTGCTATAATCTCTCTGTTGTAATATATTGCCATTACTGGTTTCATAATTTTAGTATTTTAGCATCGATATGACCTGTCACACGCAAATTACACCAATTTTACCAATCCTTTATCCTGCGTACACCCAGTGTAGATATCGCGTTCTCATCTTTACATGTTTCATCTTTCCAAATAACATTATTTAAATGAGATAAGTAGCACTATCTTTCAACATTAACATTTAAACAGAGATAAGAGCCTGGTAATATGTACAGTGAGGGCAGAGTTAGGAGTTTTGTGGATTTAAACCATAACAACTCAAGTAGTTTTAAGACTAAAGATCATTATCGTGACCTCTTGACTGGCTTGTGAAGGCATCTCCCCAACACTGGCGGCCGTTGCACTTGGACAGCTGTCGCAGTTCCGGGGCTGCGTGCATGGCGGGCCAGCGCCGCTCCAGGCGCGCGGCGGAAGGGGCAGCGCCTACTCCCAGGACGGCGCGCAGCGGCGGCGGCGGTGGTCACAACTGACCCCTGTAGCTGGCTGTTGAAGGACCCCGCCCCTGAAGCTTAGGGGTTGATGATTTGGCGTGCAGAACCTCTGTCCTGAAAGGTCTCTGAGAGGCGACAGAGGGAGAGCCCTACCTACCCTACCTACTCCCACTCTATCTCGAAAATACGAGATAAAATGAGCAAACTATTGACAAAGCGATCGCCAATCCGGCCTGAGATCAAAGTAGAAGCCTTTAGAATCAACTGAAATGGACCTTCATAGGCTGCTTTTTATGAGATTAAACTAACTGCGTTCGTAGTATCTATATATAACAAATGAAAGTATCACTGAAATCACCATCATCACTTGCAGGATAAATATTTTGTTCGCTAGCTACCCTAACACCGGCAGATAATATACTCGTAAAGATGTGGATTGATAAACACAGACATAATGAGCACTTATTACGCAACTGATATCTAGTTTACTACATGACAATTAATATTCTTAAATGATGTATAAACATTAAAATCGTTAAGATACTATATCGTCCCTCGCCAGGCATCCGCCATGAGCCAGCCACTGCACGGACCCCCACGTCCTCGGCGTCACCATACAGGTCCAATTGCTATTCTACCTAGTCAATGAACGATGATGCGATATTGAAATGGAGCTGAAACTCAGTATCAAAACCATGTCCTTTCCGAACTAAGAAATTACTAATAATTGTTGTGGCTGTGTTATATTTTTTATAATAAATGGAACTGACAGTTTAACTATTATTCTTTAACAATCTACGCAAAACAACGATAAGCTTGTCGCCACCTGTCAATATTTTTCCCAACCTTCGGTGAAAGGTGGTATTTGGAAGGATTTAATCGTCTAGACTTCTGTCTACCTGTATTGGAGGCGTGTGAATTGTTTCTAAACAAAAGTAGCCTCTAAGAAGTGGTGACTTTGAAGGAGTACGAAGGATACAATTTACGTTACTATGACAGAAAAACATAAGGAAGCAGATGCCGGGGCGGCCTGTTGGCCATCTATAAAGAGAGATTTTGAGGGACAAATGTATATGTATTTCAAGTAAGACTATAGAAGTCTAGAAAGCCACGGCAGTTTGAAAACCGCATCTAAACTGCCCCTATAGATTTCAATTCACAAATATTGCTCCTTTTAGAAACCACGGAATCATTGAGACTGTGCGTCAGTTTTGTTGAAAACAAGACATTAGAGATCGGAAACAGGATCAAAATCCGTTCAGTAGCTTGACAGTCAACCCGGAAATGTTTAAGAACTGTAACATCATTTCGCACGGTAAACCTAAATCCACACCTAAAACCATACTGGACATCGCTGTAGAAGGATCGTTGGTGTTACTCTATAGAGAAAGAATTATCAAAAAAAAACTTTATTCTGTAACTAACTAATAAATGTATTAGAATCGAAATCATTCGGACCGCTGTCGTCGGTGGCGGGCGCGTCGTCCACAGTCCACCGTGAACTTGTACCCGTCCATGCCCAGGCAGGAGTCCGGCTACGGCTAGAGGCGTAGGTGTGCCAGCCGCCAGCGCCGCACACGAAGTCCAAGCATCAGGCGGCGCGCGCCAGCGACACGCGCTCGGATGGTGGACAGAAATGCCTCGGCTCGCCGCACCACCACCCACCAGCCCTCCTCGCGCTTGCGAATGCGCGCACGCGGACAGGCGGGACATGAGCCACCTGGCCAGCGGGACATAAGTGTGTGTGTGTGAAATGTTCATGAACGAATTTTTTATTTTATTGTTGCAAATGTTACTTTCTGTCTTATACATTACACTTATATAACGTACACACATAACAGTTTGCAGTGAAGTCCAAGGACATAGCCTGTCGTGTGCCGGCAGGCAGATTGGCGATCGCACCACCAGACACCTCGGCAACCTAACCTAAGAGCAACCTAACCTAACATTTGTAATTAGGACGCAGACATCCTCAAAGGCCTTACCTCAAATACAGCAAGTATAGACTAAGGGAAAACCTCACGACTAAATCATTTTTACATGTCCTGGGACTGGGTATTCGTAGCCCATTCGTTGTTTCTATTCCATAACACAAGTAAGTTTGCTATTTACGCATGAGACATTTGGAGCAATGTATGTGATTTTCCACCTATCAATGTATACTTACGTATGTATTGTTGGGTTAATTAATGTTTAGAGAGCCCTGCAATAACCATACTTAATTATTCAATCCAATACCCAGCCATTTATGTCAAAACATGTAGTATTTAACATGCTTCAAAAAAGAGTGTTTTGACTAATTTCTCAGTGTTCACATATAGCGCGCTAATGTTTACATAGTTTTGGCACAAGTATAAATCCATTGTTTTTAATATTTAATTTTAATATACTGAAGCTATTTATAAAAAAACAGTATTTGTAATAAGATTTTATATAATAATACCATTCAACATTAAGTTTAAAAGGACGTTGTTTGATAGGAGGTTCAGGTTCAAGTTTGAACGGTCAATTATAGTCATTGTTTATTAGATAATTGCTAAATTAATAGTGAAACACGAATGTCTCAATATTCGGCCTATTTATAAAATATACTTTTTATTGCCTCAAAACATTATTTAACATTGGCTTAAAAAGGGATGTTGTATTGACAAACCAGCTAGGCATTCGATGTTGCAACCATGTTTGATGTTAGACGCAACATACAATTAAAAAACTACATTGTTTTCATTTTAATTAATGTTGTTAGCATGGATCCATAAACATTATTGAAGTCTAAGTTTGATTTTGATTTGTCTGACCCTTGACTACAGTATGTGTGTATTTATTCATTGAATAATAATTTAATTCTGTCTATCGACAGAGTCTATCTAGCGGAGATAAAACAGGCGAAAGAAATTTTTATAATGTTGGAAATACAATATTAACTCTTTTTCCTAGACATTAGTCGGGCACGATCACCCCAGTCCTAGGGTGCTCATATTAACGTATTTATTTATTTATTTGCTTGTATATGTACAAAATTGGAGAAAAAGAAGAAAATAAAGATCCCATTTGAAGTTCTTAAAAATATTTACACACCTTGAAAGAGTATATAGCAATTTGATTTTGTTGATATATATTTCTATAAAGTATATTATATTAAGTATGTTATAAATTAACTAATGAATTCTTAAATTAATTAACAAATTACTTATTTTAATTTTGTAATATTATTAATTCATATATTTTTCAGTCAATGTTTATGCAACTGTCTTATTAGGACTGTCTCTGCGTATGACGACCTGCAGAACATTGCGGAAGTCGATGGGTGCAAATGACACAGGACCTTCTATGTGGCGATCCTTAGGAGAGAGGCGTATGTTCAGCAGTAGACTCTGTTAGACTGTTACATGACGATGATCATGATAAGAAGTACATGTCACATGCGATATTGCAATTACACTTTGTTATTGAAAGGTCATTATTGAATGACAACATTTATCGATTGGTCTACCATTCTAGATGCATGTTTCTGTTATAATTCTGTTGTAATATATTTAATATTGAGATTTTGATGTTTCTTACCCTTTAGTATTTTCAGTATTAACATGACCTGTCATACACGCAAATTACACTAATTTTTACTAACTTTATCTCACACCAGTGCAGATATCATGTTCCTCATACTTATTATGTTTTCGTGTATCTTTCAACATTAACATTATTTAAACAGAGATAAGTAGCCACTATATTATGTACAGTGAGGGCAGAGTTAGGAGTTTCTAGGATTTAAACTTATAACAACTTCAAGTAGTTTTAAGATTAAAGATTGGCTATCGTGACTTTCTTGGATTGGCTTGTGAAGGCATCTCTAAATACTCGGCGTACGTCGGTGCACTTGGACAGCTGTCAGTTCCGGGGGCTGATGCGCGGCGGGCTGCCGCCGCCCCTGGCGGCGGCGCGCGGCGGAGGGCAGCGCCCACCCGGGACGGCGCATGCAGCGTGGAGGAGCAGGTCATAAACCGACCCTTCGTAGCTTAGTTGCTAGCGACCCCGCCTTCGAAGTCAGGGGGTTGATGATTTATATGCATAAGAATCCTCTGTCCCTGAGTGTCTCGAGAGGCGACAGAGGAGAGCCCACTCTACCCTACCTATCTCGAAAAAATACCAGATTAAATGAGCAAACTGATGACAAAGCGGTCGCCAACTGCCTGAATGATCGCGAGAAGCCTGTAGAATCAGTCCTGAATGGACTTTCATAGGTTGCTTTTATACTCAAACTAACCGCCTCTCGTAGCACTATAACAAAATGAATAGTATCACTGAAATCACGCATTATCACTTGCAGGATTAGCTCATTTTGTTCGGCCAGTTCAACACCGGTTATGATAATATACTCGTACAGATGTGA
>JAGSMR010000756.1:0-12008 GCA_029286605.1 Sericinus montela | reverse complement strand
ATGTGAATGATAAATAACAGGATATATCAGTGGCTTGTGAAGGCATCTCTAAATACTCGGCGTACGTCGGTGCACTTGGACAGCTGTCAGTTCCGGGGGCTGATGCGCGGCGGGCTGCCGCCGCCCCTGGCGGCGGCGCGCGGCGGAGGGCAGCGCCCACCCGGGACGGCGCATGCAGCGTGGAGGAGCAGGTCATAAACCGACCCTTCGTAGCTTAGTTGCTAGCGACCCCGCCTTCGAAGTCAGGGGGTTGATGATTTATATGCATAAGAATCCTCTGTCCCTGAGTGTCTCGAGAGGCGACAGAGGAGAGCCCACTCTACCCTACCTATCTCGAAAAAATACCAGATTAAATGAGCAAACTGATGACAAAGCGGTCGCCAACTGCCTGAATGATCGCGAGAAGCCTGTAGAATCAGTCCTGAATGGACTTTCATAGGTTGCTTTTATACTCAAACTAACCGCCTCTCGTAGCACTATAACAAAATGAATAGTATCACTGAAATCACGCATTATCACTTGCAGGATTAGCTCATTTTGTTCGGCCAGTTCAACACCGGTTATGATAATATACTCGTACAGATGTGAATGATAAATAACAGGATATATCAGAGCACTTTATTAGGGGCACGTTGAACGAATGAGTGAAGACCGAATGGTGAAGAAAAATATATAGCGAAAGTTAATATTAAAAGGTGTCGAGGTAGACTGAGATTAAATTTCGAAGACTATGGAGCAAATTGCTCGAAGAGAGGAGGGTCAAGAGTACTCGGATACCTAGACGTGCATGTATGAAGAAGAGATGAATTGAAAGAAGGAGAGGTATGTAGATCGTGACACTTGGCGATCTTGTTCTCTGGCTACCTCCTCAGATAGGGGATTGTGCGTGAAGATAAATAAAATATATATATATATATATATATATATATATATATATATATATATATATATATATATATATATATATATATATATATATATATATATATATATATATATATATATATATATATATATATATATATATATATATATAAAGAGCATATATATATATATATATATATATATATATATATATATATATATATATATATATATATATATATATATATATATATATATATATAAATATATCATTTACTCTATATACGCCCCTCTAGGTATTCAAATATTCTTTACCTCTTCTCTTCGAGCCAGTTATACCCTCGCTCTATCATTCGCCTTTGCTTACCATTACCTTTATTCTGCCCTGTCAGCTTTTCTCCTTTGCTTCCTCGTCTCTATGCATACCACACAAATTCACGATTCCAATCCTAACTCTCATCCGCGCCGGTTCATATTTTCTATTCCAGTTTAATCAAATGTATTTTTTAAAACCTAACCAAAATTCCATATAATATTTGGTGGCAGCTAAAGGATTTAATAAATCCTCGGTACGCCTTCAAGGTTCTATCCAAACAATTTAAAAATAGTGTGTAATAAAAAATACAGTCATAAAATACTGTAATCGCGGCGCCAATAAAAATCCGCTGTTTAACCATATCACATCATCGCTGTATCGCCGTACCGCTGTTTCTTCGTATTGTCGCGCAGACACCTGCCTAAAACGTTTACTCCAGCGAAAAGTTACCGCTGTGAAAACGTTTCATCCCGCTATTGCTGCAGAAACTTGCTTGAGAACCACTTCACATCCGGTCTCGAAAGACTACTGGGGTGCCGTCAAAAATGTTCCTGCTACCCTGTGAGTCGTAAATTTTAACTGTATATCATACTGTGGTTTGAGTGCATTTCGTGACTGTTGTATATGTGGTACTCTCGTACGACATCAAAAACTTTAATACTACAATATTATTATCTGTGTTTATTAAATATTATTGTCGTTTTCTTACACTCTATATCGCATAATTCAGAATAAAGCAAAAAGATAATAACAAATTAGCTCATACATGTTAAACGGAGGCACCTATTCTAATTCTAAAGAGTCATCAAGCAATAGATATTAGATTACCGCTGAGTAGTCGCTCATCGCCCACGCATCATTTCTCTATCAGGAATTGATAACGCCGTCTCGCATTCGAGCCACTGTACCTTTATAAGATCATTTTAATTATCGAGTTATAACCTTGGCATTACGCTCAGTTTTATTTTACTATAATAGGTACGCTTATGTCAAAACGAGAGAGAAGTGAAAGACATAGATTTAGAAGTGAAATGTCCGACATAGATAAAATTAAATCTATTGGGACCTGACGGTTCCAGAGACACGCTAATTCCTGTTCTAAATAACTGCCGAAATGCAATTAATCGGCAAACAATCACTCAACAAGACACTTGAAATATATACTAAGTAGATTAACAGGAAAGCTGAATCCGTGTGTGTGCAATTAAAGAATTTACAAAATGGTCCCAACTCGAAGAATTTTGAAAACACAATTTGGTGATAGGAAACATTACGCCCACTTATTATCCGACTTACAAAGTTGTAAACATCCTGAAGGGAAAATGTTAGCCAATATTCCCCAGAATAGAATCTTGTTTATCGAAATTACTTTACGGAAATAAATATCACGATACCTACCAAAAAGAAAGACGAACTATCCGGCCGAGTTGCCACAATGCAGGATTTAGCGCTCAATCGATTCATGAGGGACTGACCCTCGGTTAGCAACAATAGTGAGATGTCGTGACCTGTCCACTTAAACGAAGCAATAAATTTGCTGCAGCAGAAGAAAAATATTAGGCATTACATATAAGAGAAATGAATTTCACACACACTGAATCCAGTACCTGTACAGGCTGTGAACTTTAATTCCCTGTCCTCTCGACCACAAGGTCCAACATCACCCACTCAGGGCCTCAAGGCCAATCATATTTTACAAGACAGTCAGGTCAGTCTCTAAATTCCCAATCCCCCGTGTGTAGATACTGCAAAATATTGGCCATACTATCGAAAAATTGCCGCAAGCGGCAATACAATAACAGTCGCCGCAATTCTAATTTTAAAAATAATAATACTCCCTCCGAATAATAACAATAATTTTATCGTCCTGTTCATAACGTGACTTACGAAAATACCTAACAATATCCACGAGGATGGATATGACAGTAGATACCGCGAATTTAAACGAATAAAATTTCCTGATAGGTGTCGCGCAGGAAATCCGAGTTCTTAAAGTCGATACTAAACCCCTAAATCCACTGAATCTTTATACTAAATCCACTGTATCTAATACTAAATCCACTGTATCCAATACTAAATCCACTTGAATCTAATATTAAATCCACTGAATCTATCACTAACCACTGTATTCAATACCAACCACTGAATCTAATACTAAATCCACTGTAGATCTAATACTAAATCCACTGTATCCAATACTAAATCCACTGAATCTAATACTAAATCCACTGAATCTAATAATACTAAATCCACTGAATCTAATACCAAACCCACTGTATCTAATACCAACCACTGTATCCAATACTAAATCCACTGAATCTAATACTAAATCCGCTGCATCTAATGCCAACTCAGCTGTTCCTTTTACCATATCCACTGTTTCTAATACAAAGGCTGCATCAAATACTAACTCCACTGATTATATCAACTCCGCTGTTCCTACTAAATTCACTAACTCTTACTAACTCACCTAAACCTATCAAACTCTATGCACGCACAGCCCCAGTTCCTTCCGGAAAACCGGTGTCAATCACTAGACCAATAAATAACGAGGTTAACGAAATCAAAATTTTTCAAATTAACACTGCTAATAACATACTACTTCCCACATTGTAAATAAATACTTCAATATCTGATGTACCACTCACTCTTTTAGTTGATTCCGGCGCCCCAGTAAGCCCCATCAAAATCAGCTTGTCTACCTAAATCGGTCAAGAAGTAAAAGAATCTACACATCTTAAGGGTATCGATCCTGGCAAACATGGTCTTCTACGAAAACTCGGGATACTTAAACTTAAAAAATATAATCATAAGTTCCCAACAACTGCCTATGTGTCATTATGCCATAAATTCTACGTAGTTGACAAAATTCATCTTCCTTTGACGGAATAATCGGAACGGATATGCTTAATTATTTTGGTTGCAATGATTGATTATAACAAAACCTACTTACCATCGGTGATACCCATGCTACCTCACTGCAATTCCCATGTGGAACCAATTTATTCTCTACCTCCTAGATCAGAAACAATGATTGAATGCTCCGGGTTCCAATCCTGGAAATAAAAAGAAGGATTAGTCTTTGATCAGAAACAATTCGGAAATATCCTTATTGTATAATTGTCTAGTTAGGGTAAAAGAAAACAATAGAATCAATATATTCAGTGACAATAAACACTTCCGACTCACCTGTAACATTTAAATCAAATTTAAATATTCAACTGACTCTATAAACCCTGGATAATATAACTAATTCACCTCACTCTAACCTTCGCCAATTTATCTATTCTATAACGGAGCATCAAAGCCAAAATAATGACTCATACCCGAACTCAAGACGTTTTGAACCTTCTCCGGAACTCAGACACTTAAATATAGTTAGTTTAACGCCTCTACATGATATATGTTCCGGAATATCTTGGATATATTTATATTCCCGGAGATAACCAATATATAAACTGCAGTTAAACATGAAATAAGAACTACGTCCCAGAACCCAATTCATGTAAAATCATACTGTTTTGAAATTCACAAACCAGAAGGCGCAGCTACAAATTGACTAAACAATAGGACCAGGGAATAACAAACTGACCCATGTCTCCATGGTCCTTCCACCTGGGGTAGTCCCCAAGAAGCTAGATGCCCCAGAGAACAGAAACGGCGGGTAGCAGATTATTTGAAACTCTAATTGACGTCACTGTAGGAGATAGTTACCCACTCCCCACAGATATCAGAAATTTTAGATCAGCTAAAGTAAATATTTTCGACACTCGACCTCGCTTCTGGATTTCCACCAACCTCATGCATGAAAAGATGCACCAAAAAATTTTGAAGCAGCAGTGCCTCAAGGGCATTACGAATTCACTGCCATTTGGCCTTGAAATTGCAATCGTAACATTTCAGCGACTTATGAATACCGCACCTGGGCTGGCCCCAAGATATCCATGCTTCTAGTACCTAGACGACGTGTACCCACCATGACCTTAGTAGCTACTCGAGAACCTACAAATAGTCTTTCAACGCCTAAGAAAATTTAATTTAAAATGTGCAGCCCGACAAATGCGAATTCCTGCGCCAGAGAAGTAGCTTATCTCGGGCCAAGGTCATCATGAGAAAAAGGTGTTAAACCAAATCCGTGAGAAAGCGAAGCCATTAAATTTTAAACCCTGAGCCCAAAGATATTAAACTTTCTACCTGTCGTTGTATTATCGCAGATTTCATCTCAATTTCTCCAAAACTTCTAAACCCTGACCATCTCCTCAAAAAGGACGTTCCTTTTATTTGGGAAAATCAAAGCAAGTCGCATCTTCGATGAACTTAAATATGCTGAATTTCAGCGCCAGTCTTGATACAATTTGACTTTTCCAAACCCTTTGTTTTGACTTCAGTGACGCTCTAATTACGCAATCGGTGCAGTCCTTCCCAGTGTGAATTCAAAGGGCATGAAAGGCCGACACAGCGTATGAAATCTCGGACACTCAATAAAAGGAAATTAATTATTAATACCACAGAAAAGAACTTGCTATACTTTTGTTGTAAAAACTTTCCGCCCATATCTATACGGCTGTAAATTTTATATTATTTACCGATCATAGACCACTGACTGGCTCCAAGGAATCACAAAGACCCAGGCAGTAAACTTCAAAGATGGCGTCCCAAACTTTCAGAATACGAACATGCAGGATAGCCTACCAAAAGGGTAACTAAACGCTTGACGCACCCCTCCCGCGATACCCGTTATGAACCCCATTGAGAACATTGACCCACTGAACTTAGACGATAATATCAGCCCTTTGATGGTGATCGTACATAGACTTCAGTCCCTTAACCCACCTGATATATCGCTCGAGATCAACAGCCACTGCTTCCAAACCCACAGGTCTCTAAAATAACTAACTCTGATATCAACTTACCCACAGCAACCCTAGTCCATAGTGCTTGTTTCCGATTCCAATATCAACCAACCTTCTACTTCCCTGCCTAGTTCCTCAGCTCATTGACACTTCCACTACTGGAACTGTACACTTTACCACGGACCCTCCTTGACGATTCCCACCCAACCCCATGACAGCCCGAACCACAAACGAACCTGAAAACAGACAAAACATAATTAGTCATAATTATGCACAATTTTAAAACAATAAATAGCAAAACATTTATTTTACTAATTAAAGTTTTAGAGTTAATTCGTGTTATTCTTTAAAAGCAATGACACAATAATTGTTATACCAACTCCATTGATTCTACTAGTAACCTTTATATAGAAGAAATACTAACTGAAATAGACGTGGTGAAAATGAAATTTTGGCAAGGAACGGACTCACACTACCTTTAATTTTGTCTATAACGGTCACTCTATTTATTTTCTTTTACCAAAGTCAATCACTTTCGGACAACGCGAGTTATGAAGACATATATACATGCCTGCAAATCTACGTAACTCTTATCCAAAAAACTTGCAACCCCAATTAGTATAACTGGGATTTAAGGGACCTCTTTCTGAACTTCATAATTCCTACACAAAGCTATATAACATCATTCTATTTTTCCAGTTAATACTAATATTCCTCGTCAACCACCAAATGTTCATTATATTCCCTACACTTAGTGAAATAAAAAATCCTCCGCGAAACTACGACATTCTATCGCCGGGTCATTTAGGGTAAGGATGTTAAAGGAATCCAAGAAAGGTATCACTGGAAAGGACAAAGTAGCGACATCGAGAATTAAAACTCTGTAAACTTTTGCCAAGAAAAATAAAGCACTCCGTAAAAATTCATAGAAGTCCTATGCAAATAACCACAACATCTAAATGCCCCTTTCTGACGTCTAGCTCTGACACATAGTTGGTCCACTACCGGAAGTTAACCAGCCGAACTAAAATACATACTTTCACCCTACAAGATGAACTCACCAAATTTTCACTAGCATATCCTTTCTATCAGGTCGACTACAGCTGAAGCAAACCAAAGGAAATTGCCTTATTACACTTTATATCTCTGTTCGGAATCTCAAAACCATTTTAGTCAGATCGCGCACTAACTTCAATGAACTTTTAAGAAGACATGGCATTCAAAATAAAACAATTGTGGTCAAGTCCATATCATCCACAGACACAGGGTGCACTTGGAAATTGTAGTCACTCTACCTTGAAAAGAATACCAAATCCTTCGTAAAGAAGATCACAATTGGTCCCGCTACGTTTACATACCTCACACCCTCGCTTATAATACTAATGTTCACTGCACAACAAATTATACACCCATGAACTTGTATTCGGCCATAAACCTTTTATCCCGGACTCATTTATCATTCACCTCCTAATGTTACTTACCCAGAATATTTAAAATGCTATGTCATCGTCTTTAAACTTTCAAGAGACAAAGCTATTGAAAGACCAAAATCCGCAAAAGCGAAAAACCAAAATCCTATTAACATGATAACCACAAGACCTGTACGATACAAGATAGGAGGATCTCCAAGCCATTTAAAGAACCATTCCGGCTTAGAAAAGCGCCATTCCATTGTGGAAAGGCCCATACAAAATTTAAAAGTACATGATAATAATACCGCAACTTCTTATCAATCGTGTATTAATGTAAGGCATCATTGATCAAATTAAACTAGCTACAGCTAACTCCTGCTTGAGTTAACTTACTTCCAAGAGTTTAAACAATAATATTCCCTTTTCAGAATTACACCGCTAATGCACTTGCCTGTCACTACAGGAATTTATTCAATCCATCGATAACAGCCCCGGTATTTATTTCCTTGACCCTCTGAACGGCAAAAATAATAAGTGACTATACGCACATTATAATTCCTTAATAGATATTTCCATTTGTAACATCTCATATCGAAAACATAAAGTCTGTTTTCGGCACAACACGCTTATTCAAAAAAGGAATTAATTAAAAACTATGAGTGCAACAATATGATACAACCACTCAGTTTTATTTCTAGAGATATAATTCGTGATTACAATTTGTCTCACATCTTTTACCACCATTCTAAAAGATTCGTTTTTGGTTCTCTGCTGTAGGAACTGTTTTAGACATGTATTCGGCACACTCAAATGAGGAGCTAGGACGCACTTAAGTATAATCAAGTCATTAGAAAACTACAAAATTCAGACAGAGTTGGCCACTAAACTTGCTCAAACATTTTCTACTTCTAAATCTGCAATCGCGAATTTTAATCGGTCAGTAGCAGAGCTAAATAAGAACTGAAGTCTTTTTAAATGATGCAATGGAAAGATATCGCTAGCTGTTCAAAACATTTGGAAGTGATTAATTCCATGTATTTTCGAAATAATCTTAATGAAATACTTAGTGTACTGCAAGTCTATTATTTATTAACATCTTCATAAAATGAAGATATTGTAAATAGCATTTTATTCGCAAAAAGTAACACTCTTTACATCCCCAATTCTACTTCACGACAACTCTTTAATGAGATCAGTATAGCCATCAAGAACTTACTCAAACACAAGGAATTCTGTTAGAATTGAAATATAGACAACATTCACTCATTGATCAACTTGTTTCGTGATATTATATCATACTATTTTAACGATAAGTTAGTTTTGTGATTAAATGCCTATGGTTGATCTAGCTACCTATAATTTATATAGATGTGTATCCTTACCAGTTCCACATGATACTAAAAGCCAAACTCTTTCGCTTTGATAAGTGCATATAAAACCATATATAGGATTATGAAGATCGTAAACGTAACTTTATTTAGATAATTTTAGATATTTCATGTGGAAGTAATTATTAATAAGTTTTATTTGTAAATCCATTGATGTTTCTAGGTCATAACGAATCCCACTTGTGAAACTGATCTTAATGACCAAAGTAATTAATGTACTCCCTAGTAATTGTAAAACCAATTTCATATTTGGCAATATTAATATTTGGCACAAGCTAAATGGCAAATACTGGATATTTACGCAATCAAATCCAGTTAAACTTACTGTTGAATGTAACCTGCTATGTGTAAAGGACAATGTCATAACAGGGACAGGAATCTTAACTCAGGAACCGATGTGTCGCATTTTGTAAACAAATTAAATTAGAAGCAAAAAGAAAAATATTAAAAATTATTACTAAGCCTGTTATCTCAAATTTTAACATTATCAATGACACTCTGTTGCAATATGAATAAGTTCTCAAAATTAAAACTCGATATCTCACAATCCAAAATTGAAATGTAAATTTTGACAATACAAAAAATCTATTGAATATAATTTACCAGATCAATTACAAATGGATGATGACTATCCGCTCCTGATGACACGGTTCCTCAATTATACTGGTTTCTCCATTAGCTTAATTTTCACTATAATCATAGTTATATGTATTATTGTTAAATATTATTAAATATCCATTTTATGTGAAAATAAATTAAATGAACTGGTTCCCTGAAACATATCCCCTTCCAGCTCTTATTCCAACCACTCCGCCCCCTCTTACGCGCTACCTAATTAACGTAAATATATTTATATATACCTACATATGTATATATTACATACTACCTTTTACCCAAAACCTTGTTTCTAGCAAACTCACTTTGTAACCGTGGGTTTACTTTTTGTTAGGAGGTGTTATACGCTCTATCATTCGCCTTTGCTTACCATTACCTTATTCTGCCCTAACTCCAGCTTTTCCTTTGTTTTTACCTCGCTCCCATGCATACCACACACCATTGATTTAATCCTAACTCTCATCCGCGCCGGTTCATTTCTATTCAGTTTAATCAAATGTATTTTTTAAAAAACCTAAATCAAAGGTTCCATAATAGAGCGAGACAGTCATCGGCATTTAATTTTAACTTTCTCGCTATATACTTAAATAAGCATCAATGACTCGTAAATTATATATATACATTACATTACATATAGTCTTTATTACATATAGTGTTTCTCTTTTGAAAAAGAATACTAACAATGCCAAATAACATTTAAGAGTCACGATTGCCAGTGGTTGGGTGGTCAGATTTTTGAGTCAAGAGACCCGAATTCGATCCCCAGAAGGAACTCATGCTGCTGGGTTTTCAAAAACTTATGTACGAATTACATCGTTGGATTGGACATAAAGCGACAGGCTCACCATCGGTCACATTGTCCGAAAATGGAAGGTGGGTCAAAGGTTCTAACATGTCTAGACTAGACCTCTGTCTACTCCTATGAACTATGAGGATATTTGTGTTACTTTTTAGTACTTTTAGTTTAAAGTCACGATAGCCGAGTTGTTGGGTGGTCCGAATTTCAGTAGAGACCGGTTCGATCCCAGGTGGCAGTACCAATGAGTTTTTCAAAAACTTATGTACGAATTTCGTCGTTGGCTTGGCATAAAGGCGGCGACGGGCTCACCACCTGTCACGTTGTCCCGAAAATATCTTCGGTGGAAGGTGGGTCAAAGGGACTTAATTGTCTAGACTTGACCTCTGTCTACCCCTGTATTGGGAATTGCGTGAAGATATTTATATATTTATATTTTTTACTTTTAGTACTCCTGTTAACCGCTCCGACTAAGCTGCAATGCTTGTGTCTGGAGTTGGCTTACGACAATAGTCGATAGTGGACCCAGACCACCGATGTCAAGTATCATGATCCGCATACTAAACCATTGAGCTATTGCCGCTTAATAATACAGCGTACTAGTCTACTAGAGGATTCGAAACCGCAACATTTAACTGTGAAAGGAAGGTCGTCAAGCGTCGTTAGAATTTATCACATTATCATTTTAATTGGAAACTCTTCAAAACGAACTGAAATCGAAAATACCCCATAGAGCCAGGATAATGAATATTTTTACTAGTCCTTTAGTCCCAGGGTATTTATGATTTTGAATGTTTGAATAAGAAGAAGTCATACCTTATACAGTCAATGCCATCTGATAAAGTTGTCAGTTGTTGTTTCTCATTATTCAATAAAACTGTTTCAAAAAGTATAAAATGTTCATTATTATGACGTGTAGTATTAATTATGATCTTCAATTTTAATTTATAGGTGTACAAAACTACACAGACTCACATATAATATTAGGGATTTATCTTTTAATAATATTATTTAAGAAAAAAAAGATTTTAACAATTCTTTAAGGTTTTGTGACAAATTCAATATTGATACTGATTGTAAATTCTTCTCCCTTCGGTTGATTACGTCAAAATTTGATTTAGTAAAACAAAAACTTTACATTTAAATATATATTGTCATTAAATAAAAGACGAAATTTTAAATGATCAAATTACACGGAATATAGAGTCCGTATACCAAATGTGTTGTCCCAAATATGCCGGAGAAAAGTGGTACGATTTGGCTAGATCTCTTAATACCCTAGCATTAGGAAATTCATGTGGATACCTATTTGTATTGATTTATTCAAGCCATAATACATTATACATACCAAAATCATATTATAAAACTTATGATGTGTTTTTGATAGTTCTAAAATGATCAGGATAGCCGAGTTGTTGGGTGGTCGGAATTACGAGTCGAGACCCGAGTTCCGATCCCCAGGTGGCAGTACCAATGAGTTTTCAAAAACTTATGTACGAATTACATCGTTGGATTGGACATAAAGCGACAGGCTCACCATCGGTCACATTGTCCCGAAAATATCTTCGGTGGAAGGTGGGTCAAAGGGACTTAATTGTCTAGACTTGACCTCTGTCTACCCCTGTATTGGGAATTGCGTGAAGATATTTCTTATTATGATTAGTTCTAAACTAGAAGAGATTATTTATACAAAATTTGTTCTAGCAATACATTTTATTTAACAGGTATGGTCTGGTTATTTACACAATTTTCATAGAAAATGCA
>JAGSMR010000755.1:0-11988 GCA_029286605.1 Sericinus montela | reverse complement strand
GTAAACAAATTTTATTATCTAGAAAATCTGAAAGTTGTCTCCTTGTTCTATCGTTTATATATTCTTTTATATTTATGTTCATAATAGGATTCTCTCTTTTACTTTTTTTCTGAGTCGGTAATTTATTTATGCTTGCTTTTATGTTTTAATATTATTGGTGTACCTTTGTTGTATACTTAAATCATTTTCGAAGGATTTAATAGCCCCAAAAGATATATTTCTAACGACTTTTTCTCTATATATATCTTTCACGTACCTACAGGACAGACAGACGTCGAGTCGAGTCTAGACAATTAAAGTCCTTCGACCCACCTTCCTTCCACCCAGCCGTCGCCGTCTTTATGTCCAGCCAACGATATTCGTGATAAGTTTTGAAAAACCCATTGGCAATGAGCTCACCAACTGGGGATCGAACTAGGGTCTATTGACTCGAAATTCCGACCACCCAACCACCGGCTATCCTGACTTTTTCTTTATGAGATAGAATTAGTATTTTTATTTCCAGAAGATCTCCTATTTTTACTTTTTTAAATTGTAAGTTAAAGTTGCAAGTAAAATTTCTTTAGAGTAGCACGTAGTCTGTGGTCTGAGTGGGTAAGGAGGTGTTAATTACTTCAAAGTTTTCAATATTTTTTATTTTTTGTTGTTAATGTGAAATGCATGTCCATTTTTATTTCTCTATATTTTTCTTAAAATATGTATTTACAATTGCTAACTGGTTTTCTAGACAAAAAAATTTATTAGGCATTCTCCCTTTTTGTTTCTATATACTGTATCCCCATTGTCCCGTAACATATCTTTCTTCAAACTTTGATACCCTATTTTAGCATCTATGTTCCAATAACCATTATATGTTTGGAGACTTTTGTAAGGCTAATCTTTAGTTCACTATAGAATGTTTTTAGATCTTCATCACTTGATTTGTCGGCTAGCCTATATCTGTATTATGTTAATAGATGTTGCAATATTTAACAACAACATCCATGTTTGTTATTAAATGACGTATCTAGACGCGCCACACGATCTGAGATGTCAGTAAAGTTTTTATATTTTCTTTGCCATTTTTTCTCATTATAAAACCCCACATCATTAAAAGCTCTCTCGTTCTACTCGAATTAATTAATATACATTCACCGTATGCCTTATGTTCTTTCATTTAATTTAGTTTCTGATAGTCCTGTAATATCCCACTTCACATTTAATAAAAGCATATTTCAGTCTGGGTTCATTCGTCCTATACTCTACTACTGACCGTACATTAAATGTGCCGGTGTATAATTTTTAACAACAAGCGAAGTATGTATGGTTGGAATTATTTAAATAAAATTACGCACACCTCACGATCCTGTTCGAAGGCGTGTACACAAAATACAGATAAGGAAAACACTGTAGACACCCAATCACAATCGTCACGCTTCGCAAGCGAATGGCAACGCAATCTCACCTATAAGAGTGCTGCCGATCACTGATTCGTTTAATTTGGATCTGGTTTTATTTCTAGAGGTTTATTCTAAGGCATTCGTTAGTAGTCGATTCCCATTTTAAAAGCCAACTTATTCACAAAATAATTAACGTATGACGTCAGTATCGCAGTAGTAATGAGTGCACACTCTAAGCGGTGGAGAAACCCGCAAAATATCTGAAACAATTTGCTGCTAGAGATCTGAAAGTTCTTAAGACAGTCGGCGTTTTAATTTCCTCCAACTATTCTCTCTTGAGCGATGTCACTAGAGCAAAAATAAACCACCTTCGCCAAACTAGTCGCAAAGATGCAATTATAAAATGACTGGTCAGGAAATTTATCGGTCAACAAGACAATGAGTTTCTTCTAAATGAATGTATAATTGAACGGCTGATGTAGAGGCAAACTTGTGAACATGAGTAATCGAATGACCACTTTTTCCACATGGTCTCGGGTCTGGGTATTTGTGGTTCTTCGTTAGCTTTTAGTGCTTGGTAGTTACTGATTTATAACCAAAGCACTAAAGAAAATAACACTATATTAGATCAGAGTAATGAATGTGATTTATATTTTTTAATTAATGCGTTTCATCATTTAAAAAAGGTACTAACATAAACCATACATTCTTCTGAAAAATATTGTTATCATTTTGGAAAACAATTATGAAATTTTGCGTTTTGTTGGACCCCCCATGGTATGGAGGACGACGATAGTATGTAGTATCGATATAGTATAATCTATTGTTTTAACTCTGGCAACTGGGGCCAGCTCAGGGCAGTGGCTCGCTTATGTCGTCAAGGCAACGTCTCTGCCCAGCACGTCACCAGGTCAGTGCCATTTAGTGGCACAAGCGCTCTTACACATGGCTACAGTTAACACACTATGCTTTAAACAATTAATAAATACTTCTTTTTTGAATATTTTAAAATGTTTTCAATAAGTTACTATAACCTGTATAATTTTATGCGAGTAGGTAATACTGTAATATTTTTGTCCAGTATAACTTTTAATTCTAACATCAAGTCTTTCTTATGGGTGGATATTTTTATATTTTTATTTTGTTTATAAAATTATCTCAGTAAAGGAAGAAGCAACTTTGTTTACTTATTGTGTGGTCTTTAATAAAAAGACATTACGTATATTCAATTTAACAACTAAATAAATATTCTTCACGCAATTCCCAATGCAGGGGTAGACAGAGATTAGTTCAGACAATAAAGTCTCTTTGACCCACTCTTCGAACGAAAATATTTTCGGGTCAACGTGTCAGGTGAAAATTGTCGCCGTCTTTATTCCCAAGCCAACGATAAAATTGCACATAAGTTTTGAAAACCCATTGGCATGGAGCCTGTCACCAGGGATCGAATTTGGATCTCACCGGAAATTCCGACCACCCAACCACTCGGCTATCATGAATTCTCGGCCACAATAAATACAATAAAAATACAATATAGTCAACAAATAACTTATTTAACGTTAGCACTGGTCGTTCGCCAGCGCTGTTAAGGTTCTCGATAGAAAAAAAAAGAAGAGCACATCCAGTTGATGGTAATTTTCTGAAAAGGAAAACAAAACCTGGTACATTAACCTGAACACGGTTTGGACACTGTTTACCTTAACGCTAAGTTCTCCACTAGTCAGGAGGTTAAATTACGACGTGACCACCTTCGCCATGTTTGGACAATTATGAAATATGAAAGCGACTATCGAAGCAACAATACTGGACAGGCATTCAACTGTGATGAGACAGACCATCAGCGCCACGAAACTGTATTAGGATAACCAAGTGTCGAATCGCTAATATCCTCGCAAAATTGAATTAAACTTCTTTCTTTTTACCTCTATTTTTGTATTGATAAGCTCAAACCGAAGCTTTGGACCTTAGAGCCTTCCATCATATATTGTAGATTTCATTGAACTAATCGCCTGATCAGAATATTGAGGAAAACTTTTTGAAATTATTGTCAGTTTTGCTGGACCCATCTTTTAGAATGAAAATTATAAAACAATAAATTAATATTAATTTTAAACAGAGATAGGTATATGAACATTATTACATTTTATTATTAGTTTCATATTAAATTTTGTGTATTGATTGATATCTAAAAAGAAGTGTATATGTCCTCGTAGGTGTTATAAAAACTTTATGAACGAAGCCGATACACGCATATTAAGATAAAGGTTTGATACAATAAGGTTTTATACTCGTAGGAACATTAAATTTATTCCACTGTTTAAAAGTAATATTATCATTTAATAAGTGATATTCAAAATTCTATCACCATTTTTTATTAAAAAAGCAATTAGAGCACAATTGTTTGAAACTCAATCATAAAGTTTATAAAGATAGAATGATAAAGAATAATAACAAAGATAGTAGTAATTGTGAACTCTAATGTTACCTAATAATTTTAAGGAAAAGGTCATTTTACACTGTAATGTCTGGGGCCTTTTAGAATTGGTATCTATGACTGTGCAAAAAGTTAAAATAAAAGAATGAAATCCTTTTAGAGTTGACATTAATTATTAGTATATTTTATTTTTACTACATATCAAAAAAAAATACTTTCCATTAATTACTGAAATAATTATCCGTGGAAGCACAAATCATGGTTACTGTTAGAGAAAAATAAAATTATAGGTGTATTTTTCTTAATAAACAAGTATAAATACTAATCACATTTTGAAGCTAATAATTTACTATTAAGTTGCTTTATTACGATTTTTTTTTTGAATTTTGTCTATTGGTAACATTATGAGAAAAATATTTTATTGATGTCTATACTTAACATCACACAGAGACAGCTGTTATGAATGTACTATGCCGTTAATCGTTAAATTGTGCAAGTGAAGTGAAGCCGGATTTTAAGGTATCAATATGGCTGAAAATAAAAAAGTGCTTCGGCTTATCTCAAAGGCACGGTGCGTACGTTGCATCCATCATCAAGCGTTACATCTGGAGTCGGCTTCACCGGAATGTACCTGTATGGGCTCCTGAACAAAGGATGCTATCCAGTCTTTCAATCAAATATGTGGACGAGTTGACAGGAAATGGACTTGTGCTATTTGGAGTAACATCATGCTTGCTGACTCTAGCTGGATGCTTCATCTTACCAGGCTTAACTATAAAAAGGGTGTGGAACCACTATTAGGAATTGTGTATTGAGGGTCATGTATTTATTTCCTTTGTGACAACAATTCTTATTTCATTATCATGCTTCCTATTAGTAAAGAGGATGAAATTTACGAGTCGTCTTTTGGAAGCATACGTTTAGTTATCAATATCAAGTTATTCAACATGTATGTATTATTTTATAGGTATCTTATACAGTTATACTTAGAAATGGATGAGAGCAATATATAATTATATAGCAATAGATTATTTTCTTCCACCCTGGTTTGTTAAAATTTTTCCATAATCTATATAAATATAAGAGTGTTCATTATTAGATTATGTCATAATATTTAACGTTTAAGAACATTTTAATTAATTTTGTATGAACGTTTAAGATTTAATAGATTATTCATTGTAATGAAATGTTTATGTAATCAGTAAAATTTATGTAGTCGCAATCGTTACTTTATCTTGTACTTTCGGCCCACATTAGTCTGAAGTATTTTGAATATCTTGGACTATTTCAAAATACGATAATAACACGATGATAATTTTCCAACTACCAATGGGTACCAATCAACTCCGGAAGGCCCCCAGGCAGGCTCCACCAATGGGTTTTTCAAAAACTTATGTAAGAATTATATCGTTGGTTTGGACTTAAAGGGCATGGTGATGACTCACTACTCTGTCACATTGTCCTGTAAATATCTTCGGATTTTATCGGGGCATAATTGTTAGACTAGGACTTCTGTACTTCTCTCATTGGGAATCGCTTGAAGATATTATTATTATTATTGGACTATTCCAAAATGAAAATTATATGGGAAATAATTAGGGGGATATGTCAGTGGCATATTACGCATATAAGCTTCATTACAACCATACTTATAATAACTTATATATTAAAGATCGCCATTCTGATCTTACAGGATTATAAATGTGATGCTGTGAAGCGTTAGAATTCGTTATTGTAAACTGCACTGAAAACTACAATACACTGCAATATACAGCGATAGCGTTAGAGATACAAAGAATCACGCCAAATGAATTTGGTGACTCAAATTGTATGTATACTAATGACCTGCATATTTAGAGAGGATGAGTCATCCACTCATCCGAGTGATGAGTGATAGATAGGAATTCGAGCAACAGACCCGGAGTTCGATCAACTAGGTTCATTCTAACATTTTTTTGGAAACCTCTTTTCGATTTATATCGTTAGCAAGGACACGAAGATTTGCGAAGGACTGTCTAAGTCACATTGTTTTTTCGGTGAAAAGTGTAACCAAAGGACTAAATTTTGTATACTTCTGTCTGCCTCTATATTAAGAATGGCCTGTAGATTTTTTTTTCGTATTGTACGTTCAGATAAATTTCTCTCTTTGGAACAACGCGCTCTAAAATCCAAAATTGAAACAAATGTATGTAATGTAAACTTTTTATTCGGAGTACATTTCAATGGTCACACGATTTAAAAATAAGCAGATTTGTAAGAATAACAATCCTAACGATTTTCTCCCTTGAGAACGGTGTTTTCAGTAAATCAAGAACCAACTCAAAACTTCGTGTCGTTTTCGACGCATCTTCATGTTCAAGACATTTAATGATTTATAAATGATCGATCCAATCCATACAAGACGACGTGCCATCCAGTTTCTTACGATTTATTCAGCACAAGCATTCAAGTTTGCAGATGTAAAAAAAATGCTAAGTCAAGTTTTAATAGAACCAAACCAGTACTAATAAATATTATGGCTTTTAATCAATAAGAACCAGATAGTTAATTGAATTGTTAGTAAATGCGTTACTTTTTAGGAAATTCATTGTAAAGTTGTTATTGATGCCTTTTAACAAATTTACAATGAGAACCAATCAAATTTATACGCTCAAACAAACACCTAAGGTATAGCTCAACACCGTTTCTAGCTACTAGATGTGTCAGTGCAGCTTACACGCATGTGTGTGTGAAGACACATAATACGTTGTTGAATATTCACTGGCTGTTTTTCCATAAAGAACCAAGGAGTTTATATCAGGTGCAATAGGACTGAAAGATTACCCATGCATAGATCATCCATGTTGACGAGTTGTCCAGAGAGCGCCCCGAGTGCTCTGCGGCAATCGAAAAGGTGGCACGAATTGGGATGACTACCATTAAATTATGCATTGGGCATATGCATGCAATGCACATTAAATATAATTCAATAGCAAGGGAGTCGATGGATGCAGGTGCCATAAAATTGTTCATTTTGCAATCATTGATGGACGTTCATGTTCAATAGTGGAATTTAAATATCAGATTGCGTATCAACATGAAAATACATGCTCGTGTGTGGTTCTATATACAAATGAAAAACAATAAACCTTTTATATTCTATAATTATTATTTCGTAATAATACACTAATAAACAAATTATGAACCGATAAGTCCTCCTAGATTTTTAATTTTTCCCGGCAGATCTTGTAAATTTACGTAGTACTCTCCTGAACCGAAAATGGTCAAAAATTACACATACACAAAAGTTTTAGAAACATAATTAATGTGATGCTTATCTTTTAAGGATAGGCTTTCACCACCTGTCTCGTTATCTCAAATAGTCAATGAATAGATACAGGGTAATTATGGGCCAGGGTATTTAATAATTAGCTACAGTTTTCTGGGTGGATCACAGTTATTACAAACCATCATCCGTTATTTATTTACTTATGAAAAATGCCTAATATTAAAGGTAAAATTGTACTTTGGAAGTTTTGATAATATATTTAATAAAATAAATATGCCAGTACATAAACAACTTCATAGATGTATGAAAGATATTTTAAATTTCCTGCTTTGAGACATGTAGGTCCGTAGCAGAGCGCCCCCACTGCATAGAGTTCACGGTTGCTAGTCTCTCTCGTTTTCATTCATTCATTTTATTATTATATTATAAAAGTTATAATATGATAGGCTATACCTTGATATTACAAGGTTTTGTGCTGTCAATATTCGTCGTAATGATATGTCACATTGACCTGTCCGGAAATCAAACTCGAAACTAGAAACCACAAAAATATCGGTATATATATAATGATATTTTTGTACTAATGAGTTGTTAACTATATTCATACATTTTTGAGTTTCAAAGTATAAGATTTATTATCTCTGCGATAGAGGGGCAGAGCACCTTCAATCAAATTTATGAGTAACTGTATTTTATAACGAAGCGCACGACGAGTGGCGTGTACACACCCGTTTTCAAGGTGTCACCAGCTATGAGGTTCGCTCGTATAGGACGGGTCAATATAGGAAAAAATAGCTTTTGCTTTATTTCTTGCGTGTCTGCGTGTCTGTGGTGCCTTCGATGTTTTCTGACTCTACGATACAAGTACCTGAGTTGCGCATTTAAGGATCATAACAATAAGCATGTGATGACCCTATCTATATTTTTATTTTATTTATTTATGCTTTATTTGTACAGAAAAGGTAGGCTCGTACCAATGAGTTTTTCAAAAACTTATGCATTTATCATCGTTGGCTTGGACATAAGGCGGCGATGGCTCACCACCTGTCACGTTGTCCTGAAAATATCTCGGTGAAAGGTGGGTCGAAGGGACTTAATTGTCTGTAATCATTCCTCTGTCTACCCCCTGTATTGGGAATTGCGTGAAGATATTTATTATTATTATTTATTTAAATAATATAAAATAGACATACATAAAACTAAATAAACATTATATAAAACATAAATTTATCATAGGCGAAAAAAATCAAATGTCGTCAAAAACAGTTAGTGTTCACACAGTAAATACATAATAATTCTTCACGTCAGTTTTAAACTTTTCTAAAGTTTTCGCGCGTTAAAAATGTGGAGGTAACCTGTTTCACAAGAAGATGAGCCAATTATTTTAAGCACTTTTTGCGCTTTGCGTCAATTGGTCCGATACGCGTGTGGGGCAAGAATGAGTTCTTCAGCTGATCGCAAAACTCGATCAGGCTCTGTCGTGACCCAGGAAACTTAAAGTTATCCTTCAACTAGGGACGTAGGATTGAACAATAAACAGTATAAAGAGAAACAGTATGAAGATTCCAAGTGAAAGCTTTTAATGAACTACTTGAGCTTAAAACGAATTTCAGGAGATTCATCATACCTATGAAGACCATAAACAACTATTAGCTAAGTTTTGAATTCGTTCAAGCTTATTTGTAATTCATCCTCGGTTGGTCAAGAAAGCTGGTGCATACGCATAATCGAGAATGGAAAGAAGCAAGGATTGTGTTAACAATCTATGTGTGTAATAACACGGCAACTGACGTGTAGTATCAGCGTAACAACATACACCATCGCCTTCTTCTCGTGGTGTCAAGACGCAACTACAAAAAGCTTATAATACCATTGGCTTCTGACATAAGGTCTCCAACGTGGAAGTGTTGTGACGCGTCAATCAGAAACGGCAACTTTAGAGACTATCAAGAAAAAAAATTGCATAAGTCTGACACGTGCTTAGGCACGAAATATATGATGAACTTCTTGTAACTCAATATGATGGAAACACTGCTGAGTGTTGCTGGTCGCAGAAAAATTTGACTGTGCAACATCCGCGAATGACTGAATCGGGAGGTGGCGCTCTTTCGCCGCGCAAAAAGAAGGAATATTGAAAGCTAACTACCAACCTTCGCTTGTCAGAGAGGCACACGACGAAACCGACACATGGCGGGATCTATTCAGATAAATACAAGATCTAAATTTTGTCACGGTCAGCGATTTCTAACGTGCTATGTGTCTAGAAATGGCTACCATTAGGACTGGCAACATGGTGACAATGACAAATCCACTGTCATGGAAGAGGCCTATATCTATGAAGATCTTGTTTTAGTCCTATGGCCTTTTATTCTTACACATCATGCATGTATGTATCACATTTATATGTCTCACATACATATGTATACTAAAAGAACCCAATCAAGAATTGAAGACCATCGAAATTTTACGCTCTTCTGCTCCGCCGTCTTGGCCACACTGGATCCATATTTTCTTCTTGTATCGTATTGACAACCGGTTTAGGCCAGAAAAGTTACGAACGAAAATTACCTTTATTATGAAAATACACACTGAATTACACAAATTAAACATTGTACTAACCGAAACTGTTTTACGATTATCGTTCTGATTTGTACGTACACTTGATATTGCATCAAGTGTCACGCGAATTGAATTCACAATACCAGACCAATAGCAATACCTACGCCGTTGCCCATCATTGGCTTCGTTTCATTTTTGTCTGGCATCGTTCGATATGGTTACCCCGCCACTTTCCATAGCACTTGCAAGTTACAAGGCTTTCAACCCTCTTAGACCATGAGGCGAGTGAGTCATATTTTATTTTACCTTGATCGATCTGCTATCACTTGGTACTCTTGGATATCAGACGTATATCAGAAACATACGATTCCTTACTTGATACATAAAAAGAATACCAATTTTACAGTTACATGTTGACTCGTTTAAGTATTAAACAAAAATTTATGCACACAAATTTTAAATTACATGAACTGTCCTGTCCGCTATGTTGTTTTTGTATGATACCGGCGGATTCATTCCTTCTTGCAGCAAGAAATGTCCTGCAAGTACTGAGTGAGTCTACGAAATATCACTGTCTTCAGAGATTTGGTAGAATCTTGAATAATACGAGATTCCAAATTCAGCAGATCGATGTAAAGCAGCACCATCTAAGATGCAATGCGTCGCTATATTGCGATCATCAATCCGCTCGCCAAGCGTGGCTGTCATGACAAACCTTTCCTTTGTAGGGAATTTTTATTTATTTAAAGGGCCATTTCCTGAGTCGGTCATCTTTATTTCCAATTTCAAAATAAAGATAAACACGTGGCTGGACTTTTGTTTCATCTCGGTATCATAGTCACGGTTGGCTTAAGTCCTGAGTGCGGGGGTAACCAGAAAGGTTACGCCGTACTGCAGACGACTTTTAATAGGTTTGTCTGTATGAGTCGTTCCAACTCTTTCGATTACTACGTCAAGAATTGTTATTATATTTGTTTTAGGGTCTTCTTCTTATTCTATATAAATATTCAGTCTATTTTTGTCAAATTATTTATTTTATTTTACATATATGTTTATTTTTCAATCTTTATAATGTTTCCCAGAGTTAGGCAGAGATCTAGACAATTTAGTCTTTCTTTTAGACCCACATTTCACCGAGCCTATTTTGTTTCATGCCGTCCTTTTGTCCAATCCAAGCCAAAGTACCTAAACCTCATTAGATCAAACCCACTGGGATGGACCTTAAGTTTCATCTGGACATGAAGTTCTTAACCAATCAGCTACGCTGATTTTATATAAACCGGACTGCAAAGAAAATGGGTCTTCAAAAGAATTTGACCTACCTTAATAAAAATAACAATTGGTAATATATAACATTTAATACGACATAATATATTAACTCTTTCTATTTATTTTTGATTATTATATAAAACTCAGTTTTTTTTTGTGTAAAATTAAAGTAACAGTTGTAATAGTAATAATTTGAATTTAACGATGTAAAATTTATTTCAATTGTACACACTGTACTTTTTAACGCAAAACCTGTGTTCTGTCTACAAAATGTGGGCGAGAATTCCGTTCTTAAGCAAGACAATGCCCGTCCGCATGCAGTACACAGATAATGTTTGCTAATGGGACTCATGGAGGTAACTCTTTGGAGGAAGCACGCAGCCTGTCGGATCATCATTACTTACAAAAATACATCCTCTTGGGACGAGACGAGGTGATTTTGGACGGAATCGATCATAATTACGATAAACTGCTAATGCGAGCTTACGCACATTATTTTAGTTGATACTCTATTAAATAAACAGCTTACACACTGCTGCTGTTTTTTTTCGAGATGGTTATCTTCTATATGTCTATGCCATTTTAATGTTTTTCCTTTCTGTAGAAAAATAATGACTTTCAATGCATTGTTGCTCTACAAAATCACATATTAAAATAATCCAAATTTTCATGAGAACGTTGTTACAAATTCAGATTTAGTCCAGAGTATTCAGAGAGTCCAGTGATAATCACAATCATATAGCTGTAAGAAATGTAATAATAACAATTGTAAAAAAACTAGTGTCTGGAAATGTAAAATTGATGTTTTGTCACTGCGTCACATTTGTGTTTTACAATGTTAATAAATAATATATATAAAATAGGCTTATTTATTATTGGTAAATTGTTATATACTGTAAGTATTTTCTTGATATATAGTCTGATAGTATACACTGACTGAAAAAGTATTTTTGGCCAAATTTAAAAGTTGCAATGATTTAGCCAAAAAATTTCGCTTACTGAAGGACTGGCAGATTCCAATTTGTTACTCAAATGCAGGTCGATATTTGTATTTTATTGTTGACAGACAGAACTAATGA
>JAGSMR010000754.1:0-11993 GCA_029286605.1 Sericinus montela | reverse complement strand
ATTATCGTTACTATTTTTAACTCGATTATCGTTACTATTTTTAACTCGATACTATTTCTCTTCATCGACACAGAGTCTATCTCTAGCGGAGATAAAACAGGCGAAAGAAATTTTTATAATGTTGAACATAATATTAACTTTTTCTCTAGACATTAGTCGGCACGACCGCCTCAGTTCTAGGTAGTATCATATTAACGTATTTATTTATTTATTTGCTTGTATATGTACACATATATTGAGAAAAGAATATAAAATTCTACTTCAGTTCTTAAAAATATTTACACACCCTTTGAAAGAGTATATAGCAATTTGATTTCTTTTGTTGATATATATACATATTTCTATAAAAGTATATTATATTAAGTATATTATAAATTAACTAATGAATTCTTTAATTAATTAATTTTAATTTTTACTTATTTAATTTTGTATTATTATTAATTAATATATCTTTCTTAGTCACTTGATTATACAACTGTCTGTGGCTAGAATGTCTTCCGTAAGATGCTGCGACGACCTGCAGAACATTGCGGGAAGTCGATGGTGCAAATGACATGACCTTTCTTTGTGGCGATCCTTAGGAGAGGCGTTCAGCAGTAGACTTCTGTTAAACTGTTATGATGACGATGATCATGATAAGAAGTACATGTCATGAGATATTGCAATTACACTTTGTTAGATGAAAGGTCATTTATTGAATGACAACATTTATCGATTGGTCTACCATCTTTAGATGTATGTTTCTGTTTAAATATATTGAGATTTTGATGTTTTATACTTTTTAGTATTTTATTATTGAATACACCCGTCATATACGCAAATTACACTCATTTTTACTAACATTATCACATGCACACCAGTGTATACATATAGATATCGCAATCTCATACTTATTATGCATTTTCGTACTTTCAACATTAACATTATTAAAACAGAGATAAGTAGCTACTTATAATATATGTACAGTGAGGGCAGATAGAAGTTTCTAGATTTAAACTTATAACAACTTCCAAAGTAGTTTCAAGATTAAAGATTGGCTATCGACTTTCGATTGGCTTGTGAAGGCACCTCTAAATACTCATGTAATGTCGGTGCACTTGGACGGCTGTCGCAGTTCCGGGGCTGGTGCACGGCGGGAGGGGGCAGCGCCCACTCCCGGGACGGCGCAGCTGCAGCGTGGAGGAGCAGGTCACAAACTGACCCCTGTAGCTTAGTTGCTAGCGACCCCTGCCTTCGAAGCTAGGGGTTGATGATTTACATGTTCATACGAACTTTCCTTCGTCCGTGAGTGTCTCGAGAGGCGACAGAGGGAGAGCCCTACCTACCCTACTCATTCGAAAATACCAGATTAAAATGAGCAACTGGCATAAAGCGATCGACAATCCGCTCGAATGATCGCGAGAAGCCTGTAGAATCAATCCTGAAATGGACTCTTCATAGGCTGTTTTTTTGTATATACTCAAACCAACCGCGTTCGTAGCACCATAACAATGAATAGTATCACTGAAATCGGTAGAGCCTGTTCCTGTGATATCAGTATCACTTGCAGGATTAACCATTTTGTTTGGGCTACCCTAAATAACACCGTTAAGATAATATACTGCAAAGATGTGAATGGATGAATAACAGGATGTATCAGAGCACTTTGTTACGTAACTTATATCTAGTTCCTAACTACGACATAATTAATATTCTAAATGATATATAAACATTTAAACGTTAAGATAATTGCACGTTCCTCAGGGTATCCGAGCTGCTGCGCCACTGCACGGACCCCCACGTCTTCGGCGTCACCCGTCCAATTGGGAGCCCTGAATCTAATCAATGAACGAAGCGATGCGATATTGAAATTGAGCTGAAACCTAATTAAAACTATGTCCTTTCCGAACTAAGAAATTTACTTATAATTTGTTGTATTGTGTTATATTTTATAATAAATGGAAACTGACATGTTTTAACTGTTTTATTTCTTTAACAATCTACGCAAAAACAACGATAAACTCGTCGCTACCTGTCACGTTGTCCCAAAATCTTCGGTGAAAGGCGGATCGGAAGAGTTTAATCGTCCTAGACTTCTGTCTACCTCTGTGGAGGAATATGTGAATATGTTTACAAAATAAAAAGTAGCCTACGATCCTCGTTTGCGCCACAAAAAAAAAATCAGCTTTCTGCCGGTAAGTCCCGTTGAAATCGGTCTAGCCGTCTCAGAGATTAGCCGGAACAAACGTACAGACACCTGAAACGTCTGGACCGATTTTGACGGAACTTTCTGGCGGTAGCTGATGTTATGAGTGTAACTAAAACAACATTATTTTAGAAATAATAGTGGGGTTTCGCGTTAACTGCAAAACCGCGAGAAGGAGCCGCAGGGGTGGCATTGGTCGAAGGCTGTTACACAGCTGACTTACTTACTTAGATGCTGCACCGACAAAAGCATGTTACTTTCGTATGCATTACGCTTATATAACGTACACACATAACAGCTTGCAGTAGTCCACTGCTGGACATAGGCCCCTCTCGCGTGCCGTAATCGCCACGCTTGCTTGAGGCAGATTGGCGATCGCACTGCAGACACCTCGCATCACAACTAACATAACCCTAACCTAAAATTTGTACTTAGGACGGGTAATGTTATTCTTGGGGCATCTGATGATATTATTCCTTGGGGCATATAGACAAGGAAAATGTTATAGAGTAAATCTACTTTTCTACATGTCTCGGGACTGGGTATTTGTGGCCCATTCGTTGTTTCTTATTCCATAACACAAAGTGGTTTGCTTACGCATGAGACATCGGTGCAATGTGTGATTTTTCAACCTATAAATGAATGTTTCTACGTATGTATTGTTGGGTTAATTAATGTTAAGAGAGCCTTGAGATATAATTACAAATTCACACTTAATTATTCAATCCAAATGTAACTAAGGCCCATTTATGGCCATGTGTCAATATGGTATTTAACATAAGCCTAAAAAGAGATATTATTTTGTCCTAATTTTCAGTGTTCATAGCTATTGCGTTAATTAATGTTTACATAGTTTTTAATGGATATTATAAATCCATTGTTTTTAATATTTCATTTAATATACTGAGGCTATTTATAAAAACAGTATTTGTAATAAGATTTCTTATATAATAATACTATCTTAACATTGGTTTTAAAAAGGGACGTTGTATTGAAAGATGTTCAGTGTTCAAGTTAAACAGTCCTATAAGTTTTAATAGATAATTGTATAAAATCAATAGTGAAACATTTAATTTAAATTAATATTCAGCCTATTTATAAAATGGTACTTTTAATAATATTTCTAATGTAAAAATATTATTTTAACATTGACCCAAAAGGGATGTTGTATTGACAAACTAGCCGGGGTTATTCGATGCTGCAACCATGGTGATGTTAGACGCAACATACAATTAAAAACCCATTTGTTTTCATATTTTAATTAATATTTGTTAGTATGGATCATCAAGCATTTCTTGAAATCTAAGTTTGATTTTTATTGATTTGTCTGACCCTTGACAACAGTATTTGTGTATTTATTTCATTGGAATAAGGAGGTGCAATTCGTCTGTCGACACAGAGTCTATCTCTAGCGGAGATAAAACAGGCGAAAGAAATTTTTATAATGTTGAAATACAATATTAACTCTTTTTCTAGACATTAGTCAATTTTGACCGCCTCAGTTCTAGGTATCATATTAACGTATTTGTTTATTTATTTGCTTGTATATGTACATATAATTAGAGAAAAATAAATTCCATTTGAAGTTCTTAAAATATTTTACACCTTGAAAGAGTATATAGCAATTTGATTTTTGTTGATATATATACATATTTCTATAAAGTATATTATATTAAGTATATTATAAATTAACTATTAGATTCTTTAAATTAATTAATGAATTCTTTACTTATTTAATTTTGTATTATTATTAATTAATATATCTTTCTTAGTCAATGATTATACAACTGTCTGTATTAGAATGTCTCCCGCAAGATGCTGCGACGCGACCTGCAGAACATTGCGGGAAGTCGATCAGTTACCAAATGACACAGGACCTTTCTGTGGCGGTCCTTAGGAGGCGTATGTTCAGCAGTAGACTTCTGTTAGACTGTTATGATGACGATGATCATGATAAAGTACATGTCATGAGATATTGCAGTACACTTTGTTAGATGAAGGTCATTTATTGAATGACAACATTTATCGATTGGTCTACCATCTTTAGATGTATGTTTCTGTTTAAATATATTGAGATTTTGATGTTTTATACTTTTTAATTATTTTATTGAATATGACCTGTCATATACATAAATTACACTGATTTTTACTAACATTATCACATGCACACCAGTGTACATAGATATCTTAATCTCATACTTATTATGCATTTTCGTGTATCTTTCAACATTAATTATTAAAACAGAGATAAGTAGCTACTTATAATATGTACAGTGAGGGCAGAGTTAGAAGTTTCTAGGATTTAAACTTATAACAACTTCAAGTAGTTTCAAGATTAAAGATTGGCTATCGTGACCTCTTAGATTGGCTGCAGAAGGCACCCCTACTCTATGTATGTCGGTGCACTTGGACGGCTGTCGCAGTTCCGGGGCTGGTGCACGGCGGAGGGGGCAGCGCCCACTCCCGGACGGCATGCAGCTGCAGCGTGGAGGAGCAGGTCACAAACTGACCCTGTAGCTTAGTTGCTAGCGACCCCGCCTTTCGAAGCTTAGTTGATGATTTACATGTTCATACGAATCCTCTCTGTCCGTGAGTGTCTCGAGAGGCGACAGAGGGAGATTCTACCTACCCTACCTATTCGAAAAATACCAGATTAAATGAGCAAACTGGTGACAAAGCGATCGACAACTGCCTGAATGATCGCGAGAAGCCTGCAGAATCAACTTGAAATGGACATTCATATTGTTTATGTATATACTCAACCAACTCGTTCGTAGCACTATAACACAATGAATAGTATCACTGAAATCGGTAGAGCTCCGTTCCAGGATATCAGTATCACTTGCAGGATTAGGCTCATTTTGTTTGGGCCAGCTCCCAACACCGGTTAAGATAATATACCTGTAAAGATGTGAATGGATGAATAACAGGAAATATCAGAGCACTTTGTTACGTAACTGAAGTATCTAGTTCCTAACCATGTGACATAATTAATATTCTAAATGATATATAAACATTTAAAACGTTAAGGATAATTGCAATGTTCCTCGCCAGGTATCTGACAAGTTGCGCTACTGCACGGACCCCCACGTCTCGGCGTCACCAGGTCCAATTAGAGCCCTGGATCTAGTCACGAACGATGCGATGATATTGAAATTAATCAAAACTATGTCCTTCCGAACTAAGAAATTTACTAATAATTTGTTGTATTGCGGGCGCATTTTATAATAAATGGAAACTGACATGTTTTAACTGTTTCCATTTTTAACAATCTACGCAAAACAACGATAAGCTCGTCGCTACCTGTCATTGTCCCAAAATCTTCGGGTGAAAGGTGGGTTTGAAGGATTGTGAATCTGCCCAGACTTTCTGTCTACCTCTGTATTGCGTGAATATATGAATATGTTTCTAAAATAAAAAGTAGCTCTTACGATCCCACGTTACGCCGACAAAAAATCAGCTTTCACAGTGTAAGTTCAGTTGAAACTGGCTGGTCTAGCCGTCTCAGAGATTAGCCGATCAAACGGACAGACACCTGGAAATGTCTGGACCGATTTTGACGGAACTTACTTGCGGTAGCTGATGTTGTAAGGTGTAAATTCATACAGCATTATTTTAGAAACAATAATTAGGGTTTCGCAAGAACTACAAACCGCGAGAAGAGCCGCAGGGGTGCATTTGTCGAAGGCTGTTACAATAACTGTTTACTTACTTAGATGTTGCACCGACAAAAGCTTGTGTTACTTTCGACTTATATTATCATAATTTATATAACGTACAATAATATTAACAGCTTGCAGTAGTCCACTGCTGACATAGGCCTTCGCGTGCCGTAATGCGCTTGGCAGGCAGATTGGCGATCGCACTACCAGACACCTCGCATCCTAACCTAACATAACTAACCCAACATTTGTATTAGGACGGTATTATTCCTTTGGGGCATCATGATGATATTCCTTGGGGCATATAGACTAAGGAAAATGTTAAAGAGTAAATCTACTTTTTCTACATGTCTCTGGACTGCATTTGTACTCCATTCGTTGTTTCTTATTCCATAACACAAGTGAGTTTGCTACTTACGCATGAGACATCGGTGCAATGTATGTGGATTTTCAACCTATCAATGTATGTTTCTACGTATGTATTGTTGGGTTAATTAATGTTAAGAGAGCTCTGAGATATAATTACAAATTCATACTTAATTATTCAATCCAATGTAACTAAGGCCATTTATATTATGTGTCCAATGGTATTTTAACATGTTTCCAAAAAGAGATATTGTTTTGTCTAATTTTTTCAGTGTTCATAGCTATTGGTGTTAATTAATGTTTATATTAGTTTTAATGGACAATTATAAATCCATTGTTTTAATATTTCATCATTTTAATATACTTTGAGAAGGCTATTTATAAAACAGTATTTGTAATAAGATTTCTTATATAATAATAATATCTTAACATTGGTTTCAAAAGGGACGTTGTTTTGAAAGATGTTCAGTGTCTGTTAAACGGTCAATTATAGTTTTACCAAGTTTTAATAGATAATTGTATAAATCAATAGTGAAACATTTAATTTAATTAATATTCAATTATTTATAAAATGGTACTTTAATAATATTTAATGTAAAAAAATATGCTTTAAGATTGGCTTAAAAGGATGTTGTATTGACAAACTAGCTGGGGTTATTCGATGCGTTACGTTTGATGTTAGACGCAACATACCAATTAAAAAACTACATTTGTGTTCATATTTTAATTAATGTTGTTAGTATGGATCAATAAACATTTCTTGAAGTCTAAGTTTGATTTTGATTTGTCTGACCCTTGACAACAGTATTTGTGTATTTATTTGAAGTTGTAGTTAGATGAAAGGTCATTTATTGAATGACAACATTTATCGATTGGTCTACCATCTTTAGAATGTATGTTTCTTTTTAAATATATTGAGATTTTGATGTTTTATACTTTTTAGTATTTTATTATTGAATACGACCTGTCATATACGCAAATTACACTCATTTTACTAATATTATCACATGCACACCTGTGTACATATAGATATCGCAATCTCATACTTATTATGCGTTTTCGTGTATCTTTCAACATTAACATTATATTTATATTATATAAGTGTAATGTATAAGTCGAAAGTAACATAAGCTTTTGTCGGTGCAGCATCTAAGTAAGTGTTTAGCTGTGTACCGCCTTTCCGACCAAATGCTGCCCCTGCTGCTCTTCTCGCGGTTTTGTAGTTAACGCGAAACCCCAATCATTGTTTCTAAAATAATGCCTTTAGTTACACCTTCCATAAACATCAGCTACCGCCAGTGAAAGTTCCGTCAAAATCGGTCCAGACGTTTGTGTGTCTGTCCGTTTGTTCCGGCTAATCTCTGAGACGGCTAGACCGATTTCAACGGACCTACACTGGCAGAAAGCTGATTTTTGTGGCGTAACGTGATCGTAGGTTACTTTTTATTTTAGAAACATATTCATATATTCCTCCAATACAGAGGTAGATGGAAGTTCAGACGATTAAATCCTTCCGACCCACCTTTCACCGAAGATTTTGGGACAACGTGACAGGTAGCGACGAGCTTGTCGTTGTTTTTGCGTAGATTGTTAAAGAATAAACAGTTAAAAACAGTCAGTTTCCATTTATTACAAAAAATATATTACAATACAACAAATTATAAGTAAATTTTAGTTCGAAAGGACATAGTTTTAATTAGAGTTTCAGTCAATTTCAATATCGTACCGCATCGTTCGTGACTAGATCCAGGGCTCCTAATTGACCTGGTGACGCCGAGGACGTGGGGTCCGTGCAGCAGCAGCTCGGATACCTGGCGAGGAACGCAATTATCTTAACGTTTTAATATTTATATATCATTTAGAATATTAATTATGTCATGGTTGGGAACTAGATATCAAAGTTGGCTGCAACAAAGTGCTCTGATATATCCTGTTATTCACATCCATTCACATCTTTACGAGTATATTATCTTAACCGGTGTTAGGAGTTAGCCCAAACAAAATGAGCTAATCCTGCAAAAGTGACTGATATCACAGAACGGGCTCTACCAGATTTCAGTGATACTATTCATTGTGTTATAGCAGCGAACGCGGTTAGTTTGAGTATACATAAAAACAGCTTCCAGAAAGTCCACTTCAGGATTGATTCTACAGGCTTCTCGCGATCATTCAGGCGGTTTTGGCGACTGCTTTGTCACCAGTTTGCTCATTTTAATCTGGTATTTTTCGAGATAGTAGGCGGGCTCTCCTCTGCTGCCTCTCGAGACACTCACGGCAGGATTCGTATGTACATGTAAATCATCAACCCCTTAGTTTCGAAGGTGGGGTCGCTAGCAACTAAGCTGATGGGGTCACTTGTGACCTGCCTCACGCTGCAGTTGTGTCGTCCCGGGAGTGGGCGCTGCCCCCCTCCCCGCCGCGCACCAGCCCCCGGAACTGGTGACAGCCGTCCGGGCGCAATTGATGCATATAGAGTATTTAGAGGTGCCTTCACAAGCCAATCCAAGAAAGTCACGATAGCTAATCTTAATCTTGAATACTTGGAAGTTAAGTTTAAATCCTAGAACTTCTAACTCTGCCTGCAATTGTACATCTTACAAGTAGCTATCATCTCTGCTTTAATAATGTTAATGTTGAAAGATACAATGTTCCATATTAAGTATGAGATTGCGATATCTATATGTACACCGGTGTGCATGTGATAACAAGGTAAAATGAGTGTAATTTGGTATATATGACAGGTCATATTCAATAATAAAATACTAAAAAGTATAAAACATCAAAAATCTCAATATATTTAAACAGAAACATACATCTAAAGATGGTAGACCAATCGATAACAAGGTCATTCAATAAATGACCTTTCATTTAACAAAGTGTAATTGCAATATCTCGCGGACATGTACTTCTTATCATGATCATCACCATCAGCAATAGTCTAACAGAAGTCTATCAAGCTGAACATACGCCTCCTAAGGATCGCCACATGAAAGGTCCTGTGTCATTTGCACTATCGACTTCCCGCAATGTTCTGCAGGTCGTCGCAGCATCTTGCGGGAGACATTCTAATATGTATGTTGTATAATCATTGGACTAAGAAAGATATATTAATTAATACAATACAAAATTAAATGTTAAAGAATTCATTAATTAAATTTAAAAATAATCATTGGGTTAATTTATAATATACTTAATATAATATACTTTTAGAAATATGTATATATCAACAAAATCAAATTATATACTCTTTCAAGGTGTGTAAATATTTTTAAGAACTTCAAATGTAAATTTTATATTCTTTCAATGTATGTACATATACAAGCAAATAAATAAATACGTTAATATGACACCCAGAACTGAGTGATCGTGCCCGACTAATGTCTAGGAAAAGAGTTAATAATATTTCCAATATTAAAAATTTCTTTCGCTCATGCGATCTCCGCTAGAGATAGACTGTGTCGATAGACGAATTTAAATTTATTCCAATGAAAAATAAATACACAAATACTGTTGTCAAGTGGGTCAGACAAATCAAAATCAAACTTAGACTTCACTAAATGTTTACGATCCATACTAACAACATTAATTAAAATATGAAAAACAAATGTAGTTTCTTAATTGTATGTAGCGTTCATCAAACATGGTTGCAGCATCGAATAACCCCGGCTAGTTTGTCAATACAACATCCTTTACAATGTTAAAAATAATATTTTTACATTAGAAATATTATTAAAAGTACCATTTTTATAAATAGCTGAATATTAATTTAAAATGTTTCATTGATTTATACAATTATCTATTAAAACTTAGTAAACTATAATTGACTGTCGAATTTGAACACTGAACATCTTTCAAAACAACGTCCCTTTGAAACCAATGTTAAGATAGTATTATTACAAGAAATCTTATTACAAATACTGTTTTTAGTATAAATAGCCTCAGTATATTAAAACAATTTATCTTCGTACGCAATTCCCAATACAGGGGTAGACAGAGGTCAAGACTAGACAATAAGTCCTTTGACCCACCTTCCACCGAAGATATTTTCGGACAATGTGACAGGTGGTGAGCCCTTGTCGTCAGCCTTTATATCCAAGCCAACGATAATCCGGTACAAGTTTTTTGAAAACTCATTGGTGACTTGCCATCTGGGGATCGAACTCGGGTCATTCGACCTGGAAATCTGGACCACCCAACAACTCGGCTATCGTGACTTTTCGAAAACAATGGATTTATAATTAATCCATTAAAACTATGTAAATATTAATTAACGCAATAGCTTATGAACACTGAAAAATTAGACAAACAATATCTCTTTAGGCTTATGTTAAAATAATTATTGGACACATGGCTGCTAAATGGCCTTAGTTACATTTGGATTGGAATAATTAAGTATGAATTCTGTAATTATATCTCAAGGCTCTCTTAACATTAATTAACCCAACAATACATACGTAGAAACATTACATTGATAGGTTGAAAATCACATACATTGCAATTGATGTCTCATGCGTAAGTAGCAAACTCACTTGTGTTATGGAATAAGAAACAACGAATGGCCACAAAACTCAGTCCCCAGGACATGTAGAAAAGTAGATTTACTTCTATAACATTTTCCTTTAGTCTATATGCCCACGGAATAATACCTGGTCCTAAGTACAAATGTTAGGTTAGGGTTATGTTAGGTTAGGTTGCGAGGTGTCTGGTAGTGATCGCTAATCTGGCTCGCCAAGCGTGGCGATTACGGCACGCGAGAGGCTCATGTCCAGCAGTGGATCACTGCAAGCTGTTATGTGTGTACGTTATATAAGTGTAAATGTATAATGAAAGTAAATATAAGCTTTGTCGGTGCAGCATCTAAGTAAGTAAGCTTAGTTGTATAACAGCCTTCGACTAAATGCCGCCCTCGCGGCTCTTTCCTCGCGGTTTTGTAGTTAACTATGAAACCCTAATTATTGTTTCTAAATAATGCTAGCCTTAGTTACACCTTACAACACATACCGCTAGTAGTTCCGTCAAAATCGGTCCAGACGTTTCAGGTGTTCATCCGCTCTGTTCCGCTAATCTCTGAGACGCATAGACCGATTTCAACGGACTTACACTGGCAGAAAGCTGATTTTTGTGGCGTAACGTGGGATCGTAGGCTACTTTTTATTTTAGAAACATATTCATATATTCCTCCAATACAGAGGTAGACAGAAGTCTAGAATGATTAAACTCTTCCGACCCACCTTTCACCTCGAAGATTAGACAACGTGACAGGTAGCGACGAGCTAATCGTTGTTTTCGCAGATTGTTGTGTTGCAAAATGAAACAGTTAAAACATGTCAGTTTCCATTTATTATAAAAATATAACACAATACAACAAATTATTAATAAATTTCTTAGTTCGGAAAGGAAGCATAGTTTTAATTAGAGTTTCAGCTCACCTCAATATCGCATCGCTTCGTTCGTGACTAGATCCAGGGCCTCTAATTGACCCAGACGCCGAGGACGTGTCCGTGTGCAGGCGCAGCAGCTCGGATACCCGGCGAGGAACGTGCAATTATCTTAACGTTTTGTAAATGTTTACATATCATTTAGAATATTAATTATGTCATGGTTAGGAACTAGATATCAGTTACGTAATAAAGTGCTCTGATATGTCCTGTTATTCACATCCATTCACATCTTTACGAGCATAATATTCAACTAGCAGTTAGGAGCCAGCCCAAACAAATGAGCTTAATCCTGCAGTGATACTCGATATCACAGAACGGGCTCTACCGATTTCAGTGATA